>CM055821.1:4325811-4627607 GCA_029582265.1 Zoroaster sp. YZ-2022 | reverse complement strand
CCGCTTATCACACAACAAAATACAACAAAATTCAATATTTGCTATTTGCATTACATACATACACAAATATTTTAGCCTTAAAATTTTGTTAGATGGACATTTTTGGAATGAAATTGTTCCCAGGGCCGCCGAAACAACAAAACTACTGACCTCTATTGTCTGATCAAAGGTCCAGTCTAATTTCTTCTTGATTTTCTTCTCCAGGAAGCTGTTTGCTTCGGTCTGTTTGACACCTATGCTGGTCGCTTTGAAGCCGCAGTAGTAGCCAGCGGGGTCTGTCTTGAAGACCTGAGGGCCCACCTCTTCATCCCAACCGATTAAAATCATGCCTAGTCAAATCAAGAAATGAATGAATGAATGCGGCTACATATCATCTCTTGTGACATTAACCCTAACCCCCTAGGTATTCTGACTAAGAACGTTCCTGAATCCTCCAAAATCCATCAGTGCACTTTTGGAAACATGCCCTTATCTTCATAATGCACCATGCGTTTTCGTTGATCTTTCATATTCAGCACTTATGGCCTGTACTTCTTGCCAGGTAGTAATTTTGTCCCATTTGAAGAGGTGAAAGTACCAGTTTCCAACAGTGCTGAATTTTTCCTAAAAAGTGCCCTTTGGAGGATTTTGCAGGATTTGGGGGTGGTTAGAGTTAAGGGATCAAGCTTGGGAGGGGCTGGAAGGGGGGGGGGGTGCTTTTCCTAACACTCTGGATTCACCTCTTTATTATTAACCCTAACCACCCCAAACCATTGAAACTCCAACAGCAGGGTTTGTTGGATTTTGAGACATTACTGCTATCTCGAGATAATGACCATCCTGAGAAAACAAAGTAAGTTCAACAAACTCTGTTAACTCATATTCACCCTAACTACCCCAAACCATTCAAACTCCAACAACAGGGTTTGTTGTATTTTGATGGACTCAGTACTGTATAGCCCAGACAGGGATACTTTGCATGGTGCCGGGTGTCCTAATTACAACAGTTGGGTACAACAGTTGGGTAGTAGTGTTTGTGCACGGTGTTGGATTTTGGTGGACTGAGGAATGTTCTTTAGCCAAAACCTGCTTCTATGATAATAAAAAATATAACATTTATACAACACATTTTTTATTAAAAACAAATTATCAAATTTCTTTTATGAGAAGCATTGTTTTTATAAAAAATGTCCAAACAATTATTTCTTGTGGGTCCTGTCATGAATTTCACATTTCAGAAATCACAAATTAACCCTCCTACTATAGCTGCACTTTAGTGGCAAGTAGCTATAGAGGTCAAAATCAGTCAACTGCCTGTTTTGACTCAAATGTGCACACATGGTCATTTTTGACTGGTTTTTACTGTCATTTTGACCACCCTCAACAATACCAGTCAAAAACGGTCGACTCATTTTAACCTGTAAATGTACTTACTGCACGTAAGGTTTGATATTGTTTGACTTTTAAGTGCACTAGATATACCTTGGCAAGTATATCAAAATTTCGACTGATTTTGACCCTTGTAGTCATAGGAGGGTTAAATACGGGTGTTACATCACTTGTGGTGTGGCCACAAGTGAAATGGACCGAGCTGCTGAACCCATTGTCTTGCCACCAGAATTATCCATTCTATTCTAAGATCATAGTATCAAACTTGTTTTCCCAGGTCGCTCTGTGATTGGGGGGGGGGGGGGGGGGGGGGGGGGGCTGTACTTACTGCAACCGAGCGGTCTCATCTGTGCATTCTGTGTGTACACCTGAGATATATCAGCAATTCGTTTACACAGCATCTCAACAGGGATTTCATAGCCAAACTTATACTTGAAGTTAGCTGCCTCGTAGCGTGCTCGGAACACTTGGGACCTGCTGTCCGCTGAAGGGTGTCATAGGGTAAAACAAATACTGATCAATAAGAATAGCTTTTCATAGAAAATATCAAATGTACATACGCTGCCATGGTAATGTGTAGCTTATTTCAGTCGTGTACTATTGTTAACACTAACTTCAATCTAATTCTTGTCAAACTTTAACCCTAACCACCCCAAATCCTGCAAAATCCTGCAAAATCCTCCAAGGGGCACTTTTTGGGAAAAATTCAGCACTGTTGGAAACTGCTACTTTCACCTCTTCAAATGGGACAAAATTACTACCTGGCAAGAAGTACAGGCCATACGTGCTGAATATGAAAGATCAACGAAAATGCATGGTGCATTTTGAAGATAAGGGCATGTTTCCTAAAGTGCACTGATGGATTTTGGAGGATTCGGGAAGGTTCCTAGCCAGCATACCTTGGGGATTAGGGTTAAAACAGCCCAGTAGATGTTGTTGCTTAGCTGGTCTCATGTGAAACAGCAGGGAAGCATTGTCATTTGCTTTGTTATTACTATGGTCATTTAAGTGTTAATTGACACGAGTATGCGCAATGTCATATTGTGATAGACTATTTATGAACCACTAGTCAGCACTCAAACTTGCCCTTAGTTGCCAGTAAGATTATAATGATAAAACACTGGTGATGATTAACAATTGATTTGATGGCCCTCTATGTAAGAAAATAATTCTATGGAAGGAAATTACCAAAAGCCTAGGCAAAACATAGTTGAAAAGTATTACGCAGAAAATAATTCACTATAGTTTTTAAAATACTGTCAACGACGGTTTACTATTGGAGTAAGAATCTGCAAAGTTAGCCGTTTTCCTTCTCTAAATTACTCACAACCGTACACTGTTTTAGTTTGAACTCCTTAACCCTAACCACGGCTCAAGATGCAACAAGACGCAACAAGTGTAAAAAGTTGATTGCACCTTATTGCCCTCATCAGCAGAGAACAAAAGAAACCATTGTTCAAGCTGGTGGATCTTGTTGCATTGAGCAGGCTGCACACTTTTCTGTTGTGGCATTTTGTTGCATTCAAGCAGGGTGTCTGTGAAATGCTGGTAGGAGTTAGTGCTAACAATAACAACCGCACAATTGTGAAGAATAATGTTAAGTATTTTCACACTTGATTTAATTTTGCCCTACACCGACGTGTGTATAGCACTGCGTATGCAGTGCTTTCCGAGTGTCTGTGGGAAAAACTACACAGGCGACTCGGGCGGGATTCGAACCCACGACCTCCTGCTTACTAGTGCAGACGTCTTAACCTCTCGACCACCGAGCTTGCCCAATGACGATTGGCCAGCTAGAATCATATATAGCAGCAGGTTCCGTGATATGTATAATTATAATTAGATGACATTTCATCTAATTATATATTTTCACACTGTTATTTATTTATATGCATAAAATATCAAGGTAAGAATAATACCTATAAGACCAGTCATGACGCATCCAATGTGCTCTGTGATCTGAAACATGTGGGTGACTGTGTCTGAATCAAGGAGCTTGTCCTGTAAACAAGAAATTCATAAACGTAAAGAGGTAGTCACACAAGCATTTAAAGGGAGGGTGCCATGGCCGAGCGGTCTAGCGCATCAGACTTGTGTTCTGATGGCTGAGTTGTCAGAATGTGGGTTCGAATCCTGGCCGTGACCATGGTACTTGTGTCCTTGAGCAAGAAACTTCACTGTCCAGTGCTCCTCTTCACCCAGGAGTATAAATGGGTACCTGTGAGGGTAGAGGCTGATAATGTGGTTGAAAAAGCTTCCGATGCGCTAGCCCTGATAGGACCCTATCTACAGTACACTTACGATAAGGTCCTGACCAAGAGTTCTTCCTGTTCGTATACCTGTAAAGTTTGCACTGAATTTTCTCCCTTTTTTACCTGTCTTCGTTGGCTGGGCGAGGAAATGCAGGCACTGTAACTTCTTAACTGCCTCTTGGAGAAACGATTTTGGCTGAAAGCGGTGTCTAAAAAGAGTATTTCCAGACATTTTCTCAGAGCAGCGGCCAATCTGTGCACAAACTTTTTCATGCGTTCATGCTGAATAATGCGCATGAGCGGCGACGACCTTGAGGTCAGAAACATCACCGCGCCAGCGGCAGAACACGTCTCAGCTCATTAAATCAGCCTGCACGTAAAGTCCATGTGGCTGCCTTAAGAATTGATGTTCCGCCGCTAATCGATGTTCTGACCCAAGATGTCATCGCTCATGCGCATTGGTATTCAGCATGAACCATGAAAGTTTGTACACAGATTGGCCGTTGCTCGAGAAAATGTCTGGGAAATACTCTTTTTTAGACACCTTTCAGCCAAAATCGCTTCTCCAAGAGGCAGTTAAGAAGTTATAGTGCCTACACTCGGGTTCAGCCAATTCAGACAGGTAAAAAAGGGAGAAAATTCAGTGCAAACTTTACAGGTATACGAACAGGAAGAACTCTTGGTCAGGACCTTATCGTAAGTGTACTGTAGATAGGGTCCTATCAGGGCTACCGATGCGCTATGGTAGCTCAGGCTGTATACTCTCCAGGGAGCTGAAAAAGTTTAAGGATTGATATTGGCCAAATGACCAGGGATAATAATGTAAAAGTGCTTTGTATCCTTTGGCAATTTGGTGCTCTATAAATCCAGTTATTATTATTAATAGACAATGTACATGTACAGTTCATTTTAATATCTCTAGTTTTCAAGAAATGTTCATCAAACTTACCTGTTAAATTGTTTTATCAAAATTAGATACTCACGTTTTTGAAACAAAAAACATAAAGCTGTTAAAAACAATTTTAGGCCGTTAATGTTTTCCTTTTTGTTAATTTGAGACAACAATTCTCTTTTTTCTCTAAAATGAAAGCACTTCAGACAGAATAATTTCTCAGAATGATTGATACTTGCATCAGCTTTAAGTACACGACATCAAGAAATACAAAGGCATAGCAATTTGACTGTTGCTTCTGTATGCATTTTTATTTTGGAAAGAATGTATAATACAACCGCCACTTTTCTATCTAAATATGATAAAATATCACAGATTTTCCTTTAAAATATGATAGAGGACACACTTAAGGAGAGGAAAGTGTAGTCAAGTGAGGATTGGAAATTATATTTTGGGAGATTTTGAGCAGTGAATGTATGCACATCCAGTGAGATGTTGGTCATTTTGTCGTCTGCTAAAAACACATGCTTAGACATTGTGCACAAGTGGTGGTTGGGTTCGACATTCTTTCCTTTTTTCAAACTGCTGCTTGACACTGAAAATCCTCCTCCCTCCACGACCCTCCCTCCAGACCCTCCCTCCAGACCCTCTTCATGAAAGAAATGGGGTAACTTACTGGGACTTTTTTCTGAGTTACAGCTACGGCACAATCTGCTCCTTTAATGGCTACTGACGTCATCCCTCCCTGGTTGATTGCTTTAAATGCATACTCTGTCAAAATAGAAAAATAGGTAGGGCCTACCAATTGAATTATCTGATTTTGATATTAATTATTGTACAAACCTAATACTTAATAGAGTGGTTGCATATGATGTCACAGGCCGGAGGGGCGCCCTCACTTAGGTCAAAAAGAAAGTCCCTCATTGGATCACATAAACACATCGTGTGTAAACTGTTAACGTTAATGTTAGTTGTTACACATGACATTGACATAGTTTGACATCTTTAATTTTTTATTCTTTAATTAAAATGTTAACTAATGTTACACTGATTGTTATTAATTTTATGCCCTCTACAAAAGAAATTCTTTTGTTAAATAAAATTCGGCAAAATACAAATAATAATTTTTAGGGAGACGTTCTGCATTTTCTATGCAAGTTTTCTATAATGTCCGGAAACTGGACAAATTAAAAACATGAAATTTTCTACATTTATTTAAGCCACCGTAAGTTTACTTACCAACTTGATATAACCTCCCTTCAGGTGAAAATACTGTAATAAAACGGTCAAATCCTGCACTTGAACCTCGAGACATTTTGAAATGTGTGAATTTGGTTTCTACTGCTTAACGTTATTGTTTTCAAGCATGACAATGCGGAAAGTTAGTTACTTGATGACAAACCGACTGATGCCAGACCATTACGTACGTACGTACGCGTGCAATCAAAATAGGATCGTTACCAGTCTGTTAACTTTCAATCAACTACAGAGGGCGCTTTAATTGAAATTCGGTTGTTCCATTTCGTCTCAAGACAAGCGGTATTTCAGACTCTTCTAACTTCAGAAGCGGGAGAACTAGTCTAAATGACATTTTGCTAGCTAAACACATAAACTTGTCAGTTCCAAATGGAGGATAAACCTCAGATAATTGCATATATCCAGAAAAGTCTAAACGTTACCCTGTTCGACACAAAATGGGTACCGTGCAGTGCTCGGTTCGTTGTGCTTGGCAACCACCCACGCCAAACCGGAGTAATGCAAATCTATGGGATGTCTTCAGATGGAGATGCCAGTCTCCAACATGAGGTACAGTATACTGAGGGTTGTTGAAATGTTTTGGGAAATGTCCCGCTGAATTTAGAATTTGGGTAATAAATTTAAAAAATATAATAAAAATGAGCATGCTTGAGTTGAAGCTGTGTGTAGCTATGTGACAAAAAATTTCAAAATCAACAGATTCCAATACAACTGGTATCATTGTCAAGGTCTTGAATAGAAGATTACAATGATATAAGGATCATCTTCCTGTGACCAAAAATAAGGAAGTTATGACATGTTGAATCCGGCAATTTTAGGCCCGTAAATAAATGTCAATTATTTTATAAGGAAAAACAAAAGAAATGTAAATTTGACTTGTGACCCGTTTCCTAGATTTTCTCGGATTCCATATCATAACTTTCTTAATTCTTGTCCGATTTTCAAAAGGTTGGTATCACTGGAATGCTTGGGAAAAGAGGAAGAATAATAACCTATTTCCAGGCTAATTCAATGATTAGTTTGATTTGTAGTGCTGATTTACAATTTATAAGAAATACAAAAAAAATGTGTTAAAAAAAATTTTAAAAAAATAACAAAAATAATGAAAAAAAAAAATTACTCAAATCTGAGGATTATTTTCATATTTTTACACTGAAATCTGCGAAAGATTCTCATCCCTGATTTAATTAAACATTAGAACAATTTATAAATTATATTGGACTGGAAAGATGAAACAAAATAATGAAAATAAATTTTAAAAAATAGAAAAAAAAATTACTCAAATCTGAGAATTTTTAATATTTATACTGAAATCCGCGAGAAATTCTTATCCCTGATTTAATTAAACATAAAAATTAATAAATGATATTGGACTGGAAAGATGGAAAAAAAATGAAATAAGTTCATGAGAACTAATATTATTGTGTTACGCCGATGTATATTAAACGGACGATTTATCGGACTGAAAATTGAAATATAGGTCTGTAGCCGCTGAGCACGTGGCGCAATGCAATCTTTGGTTGACATCGATGTTTGGGAATCAAAAAAACATAACTGAATCATCAATCGCGTCAAAATTGGCCAAGAGGTAGAAAACAAGTATAGAAAAATGATTTTGTGGTTTGATAAGTTATTTTACTCAACTTTTTGGTAAACTGTCGATGGTTTTGATGAGCAAGAAAGCGAACCCAAATTTTGAGAAATTTTTTTTTTTTGGAAACTTCTAGATGCCGCGTTCAGAAAATTCAGAGAGCGAGGTTGAAGTAGAATATGTGATCTCGTCTTGAAAAAAAAGCTCTGGTAGTGCGTCCAAAAGAACGGCCTCAGCGAAACGTAACAAAGCGCTACCTCCACGGTGTCTTCGCCACGGCAATTCAACCCGAGATTGAGGCCGCGGCCAAAAAGATTTGCGGCATTGCGTGGGATACGCACATACCTACTGTGTGTGGCCTCTGGGGAAGGGGAGGGGGATAGGCGGGGAAGGGGATAGGCGGGGAAGGGAATAGGCGGAGATGGGGGGGGCTGGGGGATGGGGGTGTGTGGGTAATTGATTATCATGATTGTGAGGTCAGAGCCCCCTCCCCTCCCCTTCCTAGAATCCTACCTCCATATTTGTTTCTACGACATCTTGTCATCTTTGTCTTGTAGTTCTACCCCTTCATGCTTCGTTACTTAAGTTGGCAGTGATACTCTTGGAGTCATGTCTTTTGAAAAGAGTTTTATCTTGCTTTTATTATTTAATTTTAAACATTTTAAACTTTATCTGGTCACTTTGTCATTGGGATGTAACATTTCAAATAAATACATTTTACATAAATAGTCTGGGGCGTGGTGGTTACTGATATTGGTTCATAACAATAATGTTGATGTGTTTACATAATTTTAAAGAATGAATTGTTTCTCTGATACAGACAGAAAAGAAAGAAGCATTCCGATGCGGTACTTTTGGTGCATCTCACATCAAGCAAAGACATTTTGCAACAGGAGATTTCCGTGGGAATATGAGAATATGGTAAAAAGAAATATAGTAATATTATGATTGCAGTCACTTGTCCAGGGCTTAGATGGTAATAATTTAGCAGATTATTATCATTGGATCTTATGCAGTCTTCCAGGTTTAAATTCTTCTTTGGAGTGCCATGGCTGAGCGGTTTAGTGCATCGGATTTGTGTTCTGATGGCTGAGTCGTCAGAATGTGGGTTCGAATCCCGACCGCGAATGTGGTGCTTGTGTTTCCTCGAGCAAGACACTTTACCATAATTGCTTCTCTCCACCCAGGAGTAAATGGGTACCTGTGAGGGCAGAGTTGGTTGTTGTGTTTGATTAGCTCTATATGCGCTGTAATGGCAGCAATTGAGCTCTATACTCCCCAGGGAGCTGAGATGGTTTCAGGAATGATTTATGCACCTGATGAGCAGGGGTAATAATGTACAGTGCTGTGGTACGTCATGTAAGAGCGCTTTAAAAATGCCTCCATTATTATTATTATTTTTGGAAGGCAATTTTCCTTTAAGGGAACTTAAATTGTCTATTGGATATTTAAAGAGGCACCAAGGTTACAGAGGCAGTGACCTGCATGAAAATCGAGGCCCGATGGAAAAATTTCTTCAAAACTTCCCTAGGAAGTGCTAAAGTCGGGCAAAAGTAATTTGTAATATTTATTTTATTTTATTTCTCTGTCTCTTTCTTGTAGGGATTTAGAGAATACCGAGATGCCTGTGTATTCAACTAAGGCTCATTCAGAGATCATCAACTGCATCGATGGTGTAGGAGGACTTGGGATTGGGGAAGGAGCACCGGAAATTGCCACAGGAAGCAGAGATGGTACCAAATTTGGTTTCATTTTGTGTAAATTTTGTTGTCATTTTGTGGGTCCCAATAGCCATATCAGAGAAAAGTGTCTTATTTTTCTTGGGCAGGCAAAACATGTCCAATTAAAAATTATGATTCCATTTTTTTTATTAGAACAAAATTGTCTTGGAGTTGTTGGTTAGGTTTGTATGGGGAAGAGACAGATGGAATGCTTTTTTATCATAGATTTGTCAAAGCAAGTTGAGGTTTAGTTCAGACACTCGAGGCAAGTTCAGTTATTTTGCGACAATGGCTCAGACAAGTCACCAAAATTGTTGATGTAATTTGACTCCAGTTGATTCGAGTCAATGACCGGAGTCAATTCGAGTCATTGACTGCGTCAAATTGAGTCATGGCCTTGGGAAATGACATCTTTGGTCTTACTTTGAACTCAAGGTGCTGTGAAAGTGTGGGATCCAAGACAGAAAGATGAGCCAGTCGCTGACATGCAACCTGCCGAGGGAGAGTCCAAGAGAGATTGTTGGTCTGTGGCATTTGGTAAGTTCCTTAAGTTCTCTTGTACACTTTTGGTTAAAAAGTTATGTGCATTCATACATTGAAACCCTCCTTTGACTGCAAGGGTCAAAATCAGTCAAAATATTGATATACTTGCCAAGGTATATCCAGTGTACTTAAAAGTCGAACACCGTAGTAAGTACATTTACAGGTCAAAATGACGGTCAAAACCAGTCAAAAAAAGGCCCCTGTGTGCGCAGTTTGTTCAATAGTCAAAAACAGGCAGTTGATTGATTTTGACCACTATAGCTACTTGCCACAAAAGTTCAGCTACAGTACAGGGTTGTGATTTGTCCAGATTTGTACAAATCGCAATGTTGTGATCCTCTAGATTTTAAAGATTTAAGCAATAAAGGAAAGCAAAGCAAACGCTCAGAACTCTAGATTTCACCCCAGCGCTGTTCACAACAGCGGCCCCAATACCCCGAGCAAAATGTACGTGGATTTGTCAAAACTGCCCAATTCACACCCCTGTGCAGTAGGAGGGCTTTAGGGAAGGTACAACATTGGTATCTAGTAACGTACATTAATTTCAAACTTTAATTTTCAAAAAATTGCATTATAAAAGTTTCTTCATATTAGGTGATACCCGATTACGATGGTTATGTCCTAGTATATTTGTCTTGGGGGTTTCCCTCCAACATCTACAGCTGAACATCTCTTCATCCTTTTCTCAGGTTTCTTTACGCTTAAGAGCTACAGTGCTATAGGTGCTTCTGAGGAATCCTCGGTTTCATTAGCAGAAAAATATATATTAGTAAGCAGTTTGCTGCAGCGACTCTTTGAACTCACTAATTGTTTAGTCTTTTGTTTCAGGACATGCACACAATCAGTCAGACAGGTGTATAGCGGCAGGCTACGATAACGGTGACATCAAGCTCTTTGATTTACGTAATATGAGCCTGCGCTGGGAGACTAATATCAAGAATGGGGTATGTACATACTAGGGCTGTGCATTTTTGGATATTTTTGGAACCGGATACCCGAAATCAAGAAACTTCGGATACCCGGATACCCGTTTTCATTTTTGTTGAAAACATGCCTCTGGTGGTGCACAAATACATGTACTGTAAACGGTAACAAAATTGACCTTTATAATACAGACGATACCATACTTAAATCGATCTTTTCTTTACTGTGTCGTTTTTATTAAAGTAAAACAGTTAGGCAAACATTCCCTCCTACGCTGCTGGTTTGATAAGTTGTTTGAAGCAGCCGCTGCCAGGCCCTTGGCAGTCTTAACAATTCGATAACAGTTGGAGAAAAGTTTATGGAAATGTCAGTAAAATACTACAAAGGCTATATTGGAGTGTAATCTCTTGAATTTAAAGAAAATTGTCTGTAAAAGTGTAAACATTACATTGTTCAAGAATGACAGATTTCTGTTCACTCCGCTCAAATGTTAAGTCCGAATTTTAAAAAGTCGTTTACGGGTAATTGGAACCGAAAAATGGAACCGGGTAATGACCGTTTCGGTCGGGTATCCGGATACCTGGCACAGCCCTAGTACAAACAGTAGAATGAAAAGATTTTTGTGAATCTTTTGTAATAAGCCGATGTCCTTTCATTTCTATACAGGTGTGTTCTGTGGAGTTTGACAGGAAAGACGTCAGCATGAACAAATTGGCCGCTACAACGCTGGAGTCGACGTATCATATCTTTGACATGCGCACGCAACATCCCACCAAAGGCTTTGCTTCACTCAAAGAAAGCGTACGTTTTCAAGATTTGAGTGTAATTCAGTGGACCTTGTTGTTTCTTTCAAAGGTCATTCTGGCTGTCCAAAGTCCATAAAAACTTTTTTGCCATTTTGTTTTGATGTTCAATAACTAAGAAACTCCTTGTGAAGGTACTTTGCCAAAATGCCTCAAGGGGGGGGTGTTAATTAAATATAACTGTACCACATCTTCTTTGACTTGAGTATGATCATGGGAAATTTGTGATTATTTTCCAGGCCCACAAATCTACAATCTGGCTGGTTAGACATCTTCCACAGAACCGTGACGTCTTCATGACTCTCGGAGGGTCAGGCTCATTGAATCTCTGGAAATAGTAAGTCGTCTGATTAAAAATGCATGTTCCATGTGAATCTGCTCTTTTGTACTCTGTACTTTACCTAGTAGAAAGAAACTCCTTCAAAATAAGTTATTTCACAAAATAATTTACCTGGGCATGGATAAAGAGATTTTCAGGGGCTGTCCACGAGCTGTACATCTGGAATATTAAGTTTGAAGATTTTTAAAGTTATATTTGTGACAAGCCTTCATGCATTGTATAGATGTTTGGAGTTTCAAATTCAGCAAATTCTTTAACCCTGCCCACCCCAAACCATTCAAATCCCAACAACAGGGTTTGTTTGATTTTGATGGACTCGGTACTGTATAGCCCTGACAGGGATACTTTACATGGTGCCGGGTGTCCCAATTCCAGCTACATGTAAGTCCAACAGTTGGGTGGTTAGTGTTTGTGCATGGTGTTGGATTGTGGTGGATTCAGGAATGTTCTTAGCCAAAATAGCTAGGGAGTTACGGTTTAAGGGAAGGTAGCACATTGCTATTTGGAAATATCTCTTCATTTCAACCCTCGTTTTCAAAAAAATATATCATAAAACTAACCTGTTAAAGTTGGACCCAAATAGGTGCTCACATTTTTGAGAGAAAACACAAAAAAGTTGCTAGACAGTAACTTTTTGATAATTCAACACAATTCCTTTTTCACTAAGATATTTAGACAGAGTAATTTCAAAAGATGATTTATACTTACACCGACTTGTAGATAGTTACGTAAACTTGTACTATCTGGGCCCAATTTCATAGAGCTGCAAAGCAGCTGTTTTTCATTTCATAGCGCTAACTATACTACTCAAAACAATTTAGGGAACACTGGATTTTTAACATCAAATAGGTTTGAAATGTTCCATGAACCGGGATTTTCATTTGCAACCCCCTCTCTCTTTCAATAGTCATGTCATGAAATGTGTAATCACTACATGCATCCTTTATCATCTGTTTCATTGTGCAGTTGTTTCTCATCAATTCTGTGAAACATTGTGTTTATCTGAAATAAATGATCTTGCTTTACCTGAAATTATTCCGGTGTTCCCTAAATTGTTTTGAGTAGTATATTATTGCTAGCAAATGAAGGACGCAACAATCCAAGTCTATGGTGAATGCACACGTGTTGCTCTGAATTTTCTTGCTAACCTGTGAAATACGCTTATAATGCTTAAGCAAATTTTTCTGCTATAGTTAGCACTATGAAATTGGCCCTGGTTATTACCAATGTTGTATCTTCCCTTTAATTAAGATGGAATCTATTGATGCATAATTCGTCACTGACTGTACATTTCTTTCTCCGTCTCCCTGTATCATGCCATCAGTTCCTATCCATCCAATCGTGTCAAAGAGGACGCCAACGGTGTGGAGATGGGTGTGATTGGCTCAGTCAACCTCCTGCAGAATATCACGCTGTCATCGCAGCCAATCAGCAGCTTTGATTGGAGCCCGGACAAGGAGGGCGTCTGTGTTTGTACATCGTATGATCAGATGCTTAGGGTTCTTCTTGTTACTAAACTCAACAGGATTTAGATTTTATTGCGGGAAGAGGGAAGCGGAAGGAATTTGTTGGCACAGGTTGCGGCACTCACGTGAGTACAGAACATGCTGAAAATGTTTTGCTTGCACGCTGATGTGTTTGCATACACGTATACATTACCAATCTGAGGTCAAATTACCCAAAAACGAGCCCAAGAATGGTAGTTGATATGAGATGCCTATCATGAGCCGTGACCGATGTGTGACGTCATGTTTTCCACTACGGAAGTGCTAGATGCGGCAAGGGAAAGAAAATATTTCACTCAAGGCTGTGAATTAAAATAATTCCCAGTGAAATTTGGCTTTGAAAACAATTTTTGAGGATGTAATAGGGGGAACCAAATCCTCAAAACATTAGTAATGTGTACAAACAATTAATCCGATCGGAAAGGAAGGTAAATTCTATAATAATTTGATACAGGTTGCTTTATTCTTGCTGCAAGGACATGTATGTATCTTTTGTGTGATGTTTAAAAGTTGAGGAGGTAACAAATGTTTTCATGTTTTGCCCCCAAAAACCCGTACTTCTGTTTTTTTGTCAAGCAGTGCCTTCATATCAACTGGAAACTTGCAAACTATAAACATTGTGTTTAGGAAACTAGGGCAGAAATCGTCATTGTCACCTGAGGGTTTCCGGATAGGTGTCTATTAATAATAATAATAATAATAATGGAGGCATTTTTAAAGCACTCTTACACGAGGTATCACAGTGCTGTACATTATTACCCCTGCTCATCAATCATTCCTGAAACCATCTCAGCTCCCTAGGAGTATACAGCTCAATTGCTGCCATTTCGGCGCATATGGGCTAATCAAACACAACAACCAACTCTGCCCTCACAGGTACCCATTTACTCCTGGGTGGAGAGAAGGAATTATGGTAAAGTGTCTTACACAAGCACCGCGGTCGGGATTCGAACCCACATTCTGACGACTCTGCCATCAGAACACAAATCCGATGCACTCCATGGTATCCTCATTGGGAGAGTAGGGTTTCAATCGGGATAATAATATCTTCCAATGCATGCATGCATGCATGCATGCATGCTATGTGGTACCACAGCAGTAATGGCGGATAACAGTGGTCAATTGCTTACTCTATACATGTACATGTACTTTTGTTCACGTTTGCTGTACTCACCACTTGCTATGTATATAGTGTACACATATTAAAAACAGTAAATAATAAAAATCGTGTGCATTGACCAATGTAGTTTTGTTCTGTACATTTTATTTATGTTTTGTCATGAACCCACGTTAAAAAAAAATCTTAGCATTGTACAGGGTATGTTATTATGAATCAAATATACTTTCTCTACTTCCTGGAAACAGAGTTAATACAGGCAGACTACATATTGTCTTTGATTAAAGTTTTATCACAAATAAAGTATTTAATTAGCGACAATTGTTGAGTGCTTTGGAAAAACATCCAGGGCCAACTTTTAACTTGAACACAAACTGTACAATGCTCTTTTCCAAGTAGAAAAACAAAGTATATGTATATTACTTTCAAATAAGTTATCTTCCCAAAATAAATGACCCGGGCATAGATCAAGAATATTAATGAAAGGAATAAATGAAATCATGACGCAGTGTGATAAATTCTTCCCGGTCATATAATGACACTTGTAGACAATTAACCAGTTCGCGTCGGGAATAAAAAAGTTTTTCTGGGCCACTGTGCGGGTTTCTTTTTCCCACACAACACACGTTAATGGAAGCTTCCACAGCGCGTGGCCACGTCTACCGAGCATATCACTGTACGCTCGGCTCGTTGCCACGTCAACCGAGCATGCATACAAATATTCCTGAGTTTCCTATGGCGTGTTTATACGGTCTCCGATCCGCGGTGCAAAATTTCTTTTCGTGTATACATGGCCTCCGACGTGAACTGGTTAACAATGCTTTGCAGGGTGTGATTGGGCAGTTTTGAAAAAATCCACATAAATTTTGCTCGGAGTATTGGGGCCGCTGTTGTGGACAGCGTTGGGGTGAAATCTACAGTTCTGAGCGTTTGCTTTGTTTTCTTTTATTGCTTAAATCTTTAAAACCCGGAAGATCACAACACTGCGATTTGTAAAAACCCGGACAAATCACAACCCTGGCTTTGGTTAATTGTTTTGTGAAATGTCTCATTTGCAAGTCACTTTTTGAAAACAAAATCTTTTAAAAACCAAACGGCTGGTGAAGTAGGGAAACGAGCAGAAAAATCACATTTTTATGGAAGTCCACTAGATGTACAAATACAAATATGAAAACAGGTTAAAAGACATAGGGCCTAGCTGTTCACTATGGATTTGTACTGTTATGTCACTCAATTACCAGCAAACAACAGCCACAAAGTACACATATCCTCTTTTTGCATCTTCAACAAGTATGTGTATTTCACAGCTGTTTCGAATGCAAACAAAATTCCAATGTGAAAGGTTATGGAGTGGAATCCCAGCCATAGATCATTCTCGGACTCATTTCGAATTGTTTCTCCTTGAAAAGAATCCTCAAAATCCACGAAATCAGAAATGAAAAGTATACAAAACAGGAAGCCTGTCAGTGTTGAAGGAATGTGTTCTATAGATGAACAAGGCACAGCATTGACATCGACAGAGCACAGCTCTGAAACTATTAAAACAACAATCAATCTACCTCAACAAACCTTGCACGTTTTCATCAAGGCGATGTGCTTTGAGTGAATTCTAGAAAACCTGATTCCGAGATAAGCATCCTTGACATTGACCTGAAGAAAGACTATCAAATGCCCTGACTACCCTCTCCATATACTATAAAAGGTGGCACCTCAATGCGAACCCGAGTAAAACACAGGTGTGTGCATTCCACCTTAACAACCACCAAGCAAACAGAAAGCTAAAAATAAGGTGGGGCAACGCCGAACTGGAAAACCATCCTCATCCAGTTTACCTAGGTGTCACTTTTGACAGAACTCTTTCCTTCAAAGAACATGTCAACAAACTGAAAAACAAACTTATAACAAGGAACAATCTCCTCAGCAAACTTGCCACCACTAGCTGGGGAACGGACCCAAAAACTCTGAGACAGACAGCCCTGGCATTGTGCTATTCCATCGCAGAGTACTGTGCACCAGTATGGGCAAGGTCGTACACGCACACAAAGTGGATCCAGAGCTGAACAGGTCATGTCGGATAATTACTGGCACCCTAAAATCAACACCCTTGCCAGCTCTGTATAGATTAGCCGCATCCCACCACCATATATCCGACGGGAAACAAATGCAAAATTGAACGACACAAGCAACAAAATGATCCCAGACACCCACTCTATGGTCACCAGGCCGTCAGACAAAGACTAAAGTCTTGCAAAAGTCTCATAACCGTGGAGGGATTGGAACAAACCCAAGCTGTGGCCCACAGGCTGGAGCGCTGGCAGGAGATCGACCCCTGGCAACACAATGAGGCCCTGCCAAGCCCGAATGAAACCTTGCCCAGCGGAACAACCCTCAACAGGAAGGACTGGATAACCTTAAATAGGGCAAGGGTAAAAGTAGGAAAAACCAAAGACAACCTCTTCAAATGGGGATTCGCCACCAGCTCTGAATGCCCCTGTGGCGAGACACCTCAGACAATGTTCCACATCCTCCGTGGATGTCCACTGGGTCCCCACTGCTCCGACCTAGACCTTAAGGAAGCAAACGACACCGCCCTAAAATGGATACGGCATTGGCGCGACAAGATATGATGGACCTGTTATTTAAACAAAGAAACGGTGACCAAAAACTTAATCCTCTTAATATTCGCCCTATTTCCAACTGGAAATGCCAAAACTCAAAATCAACCTTATCATGACTTGGATCCCTTTGTACACAAAATCTAGTGATTACTCAAAACAGCCCAAGCGACTTATTCCTGATTTTGATAGAGCAGGTCACATATATGCAGTCAAAATGTGACCCGCCCCCAAATTTCACATTTTGAGATATGGATATCAACTTAAAGAGAATTTAATGGGCTTTCTGATGATATCAAACATTCATTTTTGGTTCATTTCATTCCTGTGTTAGGATGTGATAAATTGATAATGCAGTGATGCATGTTTTGTGAACTTTGGAAGTCCATTACACGGAAACATGTGTTGGGGGACATTTCGATGGAGTGGGTCACAAATGTTATCATTTTCAAGAAAACATTTGATACAAAATCAAATCTGAAATGGATCACTATTTTCTTGTTAATAATGACCAGAATAAGCGGATACTTCGGTTGGTTTCTATACATATCTCTTCATTCTCTACATATCTCTACATATCTACATAACTCAAAACGGCTGTCAAAATGTCAGGTATCGGGTGAAAAACTTAAAAGTGGGTGTCGTCATTGGTAACTACCTGAAATTAAATTGAATGGATAATTATCTTAAAATCGTTGTGTGCCCGGTAAAAGGACGTAAGCGTGCACTGTCTTTTGTCCTTCCGAGCACACAACGAAATGTAGTAGCAGTATCAAACGTTTTAAGACGTTATTCCATCTTACATGTTGTCATTTTCAAGAAAAACGTGAACACACAAATCTGTTCACATTGGAATGCATTCAAACAAATCTGAATTAATTTTTTCATGATTTTCTCGTTACGGACACAGTGGAATAAGCTGAAACTCTCACACGGTGGTTTCTGTACATATCTCATCATTCTTACAAAGTATGGATGCATTTATAGACATTTCACCAACGGTGAACAGTCCCTTGTCGTGCCACTGATCGGCCTGGTGCAAGGTGTTAGCCAGGGTTTAGAAATAGGGTGTCCAAATTTGCTGAAAATTTCAAAACAGGGTGTCCAAATTGTTCACTTACAATACTTGTACATGTAAATAACAGATGAAATAGGGTGTCCAAATTGTTCACTTACAATACTTTTACATGTAAATGACAGATGAAATAGGGTGTCCAAATTGTTCACTTACAATACTTTTACATGTAAATGACAGATGAAATAGGGTGTCCAAATTGTTCACTTACAATACTTGTACATGTAAATGACAGATGAAATAGGGTGTCCAAATTGTTCACTTACAATACTTGTACATGTAAATGACAGATGAAATAGGGTGTCCAAATTGTTCACTTACAATACTTGTACATGTAAATGACAGATGAAATAGGGTGTCCAAATTGTTCACTTACAATACTTGTACATGTAAATGACAGATGAAATAGGGTGTCCAAATGGTTCACTTACAATACTTTTACATGTAAATGACAGATGAAACAGGGTGTCCAAATTGTTCACTTACAATACTTTTACATGTAAATGACAGATGAAACAGGGTGTCCAAATTGTTCACTTACAATACTTGTACGTGTAAATGACAGATGAAACAGGGTGTCCAAATTGTTCACTTACAATACTTTTACGTGTAAATGACAGATGAAACAGGGTGTCCAAATTGTTCACTTACAATACTTTTACGTGTAAATGACAGATGAAACAGGGTGTCCAAATTGTTCACTTACAATACTTTTACATGTAAATGACAGATGAAATAGGGTGTCCAAATTGTTCACTTACAATACTTTTACATGTAAATGACAGATGAAATAGGGTGTCCAAATTGTTCACTTACAATACTTTTACATGTACATGACAGATGAAATAGGGTGTCTAAAAGACTCCCACCACTCAAAGGATTTCATTGGATACGTTAATGTGTTGTGCTGAAGATCTGACATCACGCTTCGAAGCTTGTGCGCTATCTGCCAACCAAGGTCAAAGTTCAGCATCGAGAAAAATATGGCGGCTGTACGGCCAGAATCTGGCGTAATTCACGCGCCTCTAGCTCAGAGCGTGACGTCAGATCTTCAGGCTAGCCTGGTGGTTGCATGGGTGTTTGACTCTTCAGTTGAACCAATGTATTTCCCAGTTGTCTTGAAGATATAGCATGGTGTTGACAGCCAGACGCTTGAAGGTGGGGTTCTACTTCGCTGATGTATTTCTCAACTGTCTTGAAGAAGAAATGCGGTGTTTACAAGCCAGACGTTTTTAGATGTGTTCTACTTTGATAATGTATTTCTGCAGAGAAAAACAAAGAAAGGATTACAAATATTTAAAAAAAAAGAAGAAGATCCTTCTTAAATAAGACACATGGTGTCACCGCAAACCTTTCATTTTATTTTTCAGTTTAAGATCCTTCTTGTTTATCTATTATGATATAAAGTATCTATTAAAGATGCACGTTCTGTGAGAATCCTCATTGTACAATATTTTTAGTTGAAAATTCCTTTTCCCCATTAATAAACATGCCGTAGATAATTTTCAAATAAGTCATCTCCAAACAATTTACCTGGCATGGATAAAGAGTAATTTAGTGAACTTTATGATGCAGCGTGATAACATGAATGGAAATGGACAGATATTTTAAGGATTAGTTTCGCCAAATTTAGCAGAGGGAGCTATGAGTGTCACACTTTGCACAGTATCATATTTATACATGTGGACTATGAACTTAACTTGCATGAGGTACGCATCCAGTCTACCCATGAGTCAAAGCACATTAAAGGGACAAGATCGTCACAATCAACAGGGCATGGAATCGGAGTGCTAGTGTTAGACTAACCCAGTGACTGAAAATAATTGAAGCTGCATAAATGAGCCAGTAATTTTCAGTCACTGTGTTCATCTTAAACTGGGACACCGACTCCATGCCCTGTTGAAAGTCTGCTTTGATCGTGACGATATTGTCACAGATATTTTTTCTCTTGACTTACGCCGTGAGGCTCTTGGATCCTCCACTGAGAAGAATAAATGGAGACTGCGTCTGCTTCTGCTTCAATTTCATCATGGCGACGGTATTCAGAGGAGTGTCTGTAGATGACATCTTCTTCATGGCCTGGTCAAGGTAAGAATCGCAATTACAACAAAAATCATCCGTTATTCGCTTCCCTCTGTGCACAGCCTGCTGAGGGCTCCCTTCACCACGGTGATTCTGCCCAAGTACGACCTCACCATGTTCTTTATGATATGACAGTATTCAGCCAGTTTGCCAATGTTTAATATTAAACATGTCATTTTGTATGACTTTAAAAACAGAAAAACATGTAACATTTTTACTTCTAGATAAAATTTATACCATTATTACTTTTACACCAAGTAAAGCTAAAATTAAAATTTGATAATTTGGTTATTTTTTTGTATCACCAATCCTATACCTTACCAAATAATATATATGCAATTGTTGATGTTCATAGAGAATGCAGAAAACCTAATCTGGTTTGTGAGCATTCTATCATGCAGGTTGAGACCTAACAGAATTTGTCTAGTTCCTAGAAAACCCATTAAAATCAAAAGGTAAAATGTAACAAGTTTGAGAGTCACAAGTCTATTTGGGACACAAGCCTCAGTTTCATTTCCATAGACTTGTGTATCGAAAGACAACAAGATAGCACCTCTCCCAGCACGTCAAATAAAAACTTGTCTTTGAACAATGTTGTTTGGACTTTGTAAGAACTTACTTCTTCCTCCAGTAGTTTCTTGGCTCGTTTATCTGTCTTCATCTTCCCTGATCCCTTGCCATGGAAACGATGTGACAGAAGACGGAATGCCTACGACAGAGGATGACAGAAAATAAATACAGTGCACCTTTGACGAACATCATGGGGCCCACAGAAAATGTTCACAGTAGAGGCAGTATGTTATAGTGATTCATTGCTGTGATGCCAACGACATTTATAACCAATTTTTTGACCTTACACCGACAAAGCACTGTATACTGCTTTCCAAGTGTCCAAGGAAAACCCTCCACAGGCGACTAAGGCAGGATTAAAACCTATGAGTTCTTGCTTAATACTAGTGCAAACGTCTTAACCTCTCAAAGACCGACAATGATAAGTCAGCTAGAAACGTTATTCGTTAACATGGTGTTTAAGTAGGATTTGAGGCTTTGCGTGGTGGAGATAGATGTTATTGAGTTCTTGCGGGTACACCATGTATTAATCTCTTCTTGGAGGAAGTGGTGGCTCTGAGAAGAGCCGGTTGGTTTGTTCTCAACGTTTCGACTAGTCTGCTCTAGTCATCGTCAGGAGACTCAGAAAGTGATCATTACATGGTGTACCCGCAATAAGTCAATAACGTGGCGTTTATTATAGTAACATTCTGGTTCAAGGGGGTACACTGCCAAAAATTAAAAAGGTGGGGGGGGGGGGGGACACACACACAAATGATGTGGTAAAAACATGGCGGTGGCCGCCTGGGCCAAATTGCGTTTACATTTACAAAGACAGTAAATATTTAAAAACCAGTAGAAAATATATAACAATATAATACAGGGGCATTGGCAACCCTTTGGGTGGTTGCAGGGGTGTAGCCAAGGCATTTTCTTTTGGGGGAGGGGTGTGGAAGCCAATTTGCCGACTGACATTACCCCAATTTTCAGTCGGCAAACCTAGAGCTATGGGCTTGCCGACTGGGGCATTGGCAACCCTTTCGGTGGTTGCAGGGGTGTAGCCAAGGCATTTTTTTGGGGGGAGGGGGCGTGGAAGCCAATTTGCTGACTGACATTACCCCAATTTTCAGTCGGCAAACCCATACCTCTAGGTTTGCCGACTGAAAGTCTATTCTGGACCAACCCTTGTTCTAGTACCTTTGATGCTTCATTCCCCTTCCCCATACTGCCCTGGGTGGTTGGAGGTAAGCAGATGGGATTGGACAGGGTTGGGTGGTAGGGTTGGTCTGTGAAGCAGCTGGGTTGGTTGAGTTAGTGTGTAGGATTAGGTTGACAGGATTAAGTGGGTTGGGGGCGACTGCATGGGATTTGGTGGATTTGCTTGCTGGCCGTTTTAATCCATTACCTCTTTCTGATTAATCTCCCGTCCATGGTCATCATGATACTTCAGCTTGACGTCAGGTTTGTACGACTCCTTTTCCTTGAAATCTGCCAGAGGCCCGCGATACCGATCATGCTTGTTATACTTAGCGTCGATATCACTAACGGGTGAACAAAATGTCAGAGGAAGGATCAAATTAACATAGGTGAAGCACGCTTGCAGTAATGAGTTTGCGGACTGTTCGTTGTGGGTAGACCTGTATCATGCTCCGGCCGTATTTTTTTTCTCCCACACAAACACATATGACCATACCGAGGCTGGCATGGAAATAGGCTGGCCCCTTCTATGTATCGATTAGTACATGCGTACACAGGGAATCAGACAAAGATGGCTGCAGTGTGATGAAGGTCCACCGTGCCGATTTTAAAGCCAATTTTGTCACCTCACATGTAAGAATACAATAAAATAAAAATGAAAAACCTGTGTATTTTGTGTTAGGCCAAAAAAAAAAAGTATCCGGTGTCTGGTCTCCATGCGTGTCGTCTCAGACCCGCACCGTCAGCATTTTTAATTTTCTTTTTGTTTATCCCTATGAAACGATGTCCAATTGCAGCCAAAATTGCTAGATTGATTGGAATTCTGCCATGCTGTGCTTTAAACGACTTTTTCACATAGGGGTATGAACGTTTGCCTGATTTGCAAGGCCTCTCTTAGACACCATATTTTGTATATGGGAAATTTGGTCCCCGCCTATACTATGTATCACGTATTTCCCTGTTGGCAAAAAAAATAATAATAAAATATTGGCCAAAAAAAAAACCGCATCACCGCACCAATTTTGAAGCCGACCGCTGACCAGAAACCGAAGACTTTTTTTTTTGGCCTTATATTGTAATTTTTCCCTTATATTGTAATTTTTCCCTTATATTGTAATTTTTCCCTTATATTGTGATTTTTTTAAGCGCATCTCCTTATGGCTGATGACCAAATATTCAGCCAGATAAACACTGCTATATAAAGCACTCAATGTCATACAAATTAGATTGACAATTCCACCATTACGTACTTGTAGTTCTTATCCTCAACGGTGAAGTTCTTGGCTTCAAGATCCTCCCCCTTCTTGGTCTTGCGTATCGCCTTGATGAACTCTTGCTCCAGGTAACCTTTCTTCATGGCCAGATTGAGAGCTCCAGCGATGCCGGTCTGTACTGTGGGCTCTTCCTCAAGGACGGGCCCTGCCACGTCCTGTCCACACATCAGGAAATAAGGAGATTCTTGCTTTTAGTTTTTGACTTTGTAATACCGTTTAGAATTTTTTTTTTTTTCATATTTATTTTTCATATTTCATATTTATTTATATTTATTAATTTACACTGAATATTCATCTTTTAACCAGATTTTCACAGACTTGTTGTAATTTATAAACACTAAATTGGGAAGACTTTGGCAACAGATACTGAAAAACCCTTTTAAACATGGACTTGCTAGTGGTAAGTTGTTGGTCACCGAAAAATAGGCAACAAGCAATGCATTTGCTCGCAAGGGGGCTGGCAAAATGCCTCTTCCAATGAAGAATTTCCAATGAATAGTTTGAGACCAAGAAAAAAAAACCTTGTTAAAACCGAGCTCGTACTAATGAGAGTTGACTGTAATAACACTTCTATTTCAAATCCTATGGCATTATTCCGTTTGTCAGAGCTCACCCCAACTATGATGTCATCCTCCTGTTCGAGATTGACTGTGCTCCAACCTTCCTGCCCGACATCTTCCCCCGGTTCCCCCGTCTCCTTGGTTTCCTGCTCAAAGTCTACCATCTCCTCCTCATCCTCCTCACGGTTACCGGCCATACCTGCCGAGAACAATGGATATTATCAGTACAGGTCTCGATCTTAACCGTGGCCACCGCGGCCATTGCCATGGTGCTCCTCCGAGCTGGCCGCAGTGCCCCTTTGGTTGGCCTTGAAATTTTGAGGCAGCCAATGCCAAAGTGGCTGTGCCCTCTCAATCCTGTTAGTATAATGATGATGTCTTTTTTGGCAATATTCCCAATACTTTACTTTGCCTTTAACGCCTTTCAAATGCTGATAGGAATTGTCATTACCCAAGGTACTCCCCAGTGGTACCCAGGCAATCTTAAAAGTACACAAACCTGCATAGGATTGGGATTGCCTGGGTACCATTGGGGAGTACCCTAGGTGACAACAAGCCCTTCTGTATTACTAATGTACACATAGGATTGGGATTGCCTGGGTACCATTGGGGAGTACCCTGGGTGACAACAAGCCCTTCTGCAATACTAATGTACACATAGGATTGCCTGGGTACCATTGGGGAAACCCTGGGTGACAATAACCCCTTCTGCATTACTAATGTACACGTAGGATTGGGATTGCCTGGGTACTATTGGGTAGTAACAGAGGTGACCCCTTCTGCCTTACAAATACTGATAAGATTATACTTTCCTACTTTTGGGGAATGAAGAATTGTAATTATCATTTATACATGTGATATTTTGTTTCCATGGTACAGGTTGGTGTTAATATCTGAATTGCCAGTGCTTATTTGAAAAAAAAAATCAAAATAAAAAAAAAAATAAATTAAAAAAAAAATCACCATAGGTTGGGATTTCACCCAGCGTGCGACAGAACTCTGATGTTGAATTGAGTGTGATGTTGAGTCCTTTGAGAGCTGCAGCTCCAGAGGACCTGAGGAGGGATTCCTCTTCCTGTGGCTCGGCCGAATCCGCATCTGCTGGCTCCACTTCCATCTTAATCTTGTTCACCTCCTCGGCAATCTGAAAACATATGTCATCAGTTAAGGATCGAAAGATAATCACACAACTACAGAACAAACTTCCTGCATCTGGGTAAAAAATAACAGCAAAGCTGTTGAAACCCTTAAGCCCTAGAGACAGTAATGCTTTCAGCATGTCTGGATGTCTCAGGCAATAACCCATCACATTAAGCCTCTAGGGCTGAGAAGTTCAAGCGGACGATTGGTACTTGCAAATTGCAAAAGTGACTTGTGCGCTACAGACCAGAAAATGTTTGGGTTTAAATCTGTACATTGCTCTTTTCCTAGTCAAGAGAAAGTAAATTACTTTCAAATAGGTAATTTCACATACCTTTTCTCCCTTTCCCCACATATCCATGTCCATTTCCCAACCTTCCTTTTTCTTCATTTCCCCACATATCCTTTGTTCATTTCCAAATATACCTTTCCTCCATTTCCAACGATATCCTTTTTCTCGCCTTCCCCACATTTCCCAACATACCTTTTCTTCCACTTTCTGTTGGCTCGTTTGTTTCTTTTGCTTGAGTTTGCGTGCTTTGGAGAGCAAATTTTGGAGTTCCTGTCCTGCTTCGTCCTCGATGGGCGGCCCAAGATCGTACTCATCATCCTCATCTGGTCCAATGATTGCAGCTGAATGATATATAAATTGAGGTTCAGTTCTATCTGGTAATTATCTGTGGTAAACAGTAATTTGCTGAACACTGCATTGTGTGCGCATCGCACCCATACTTATATTCGTAGTAAGCAGTCATATTGTCAATTTGCATACTGGAATTGGTCAAAGCACTGGACTGTATTAACCCTAACCACCCCATATCCTCCAAAATCCTCCAAGGGGCACTTTTTTGGGGAAACATTCAGCACTGTTGGAAACTGGTACTTTCACCTCTTCAAATGGGGCAAAATTGTTACCTGGCAAGAAGTATAGGCCACAAATGCTGAATATGGAAGATCAACAAAAACGCATGGTGCATTTTGAAGATAAGGGCATGTTTCCAAAAGTGCACTGGAGGATTTTGGAGAATTCAGGAAGGTTCCTAGCCAGAATACCTAGGGGGTTAGGGTTAATGTTACATGCTCTATGTGGACCTGAGAACACAAGATGTCCACATAATACACGTTCTTAATAGACGTTATATTGACTGACACACGTTCACTCACACATGGCCTTTTTTACAAGAGTGTAGTCTGACTTTAAATAACAGCAAATCCGGAAGAACAATCCCCAGGATACAGGTATACTCGTATATATTCTGTCCATTTCTGAAAGCCTTCTTTAGTCGTCATTGATACTCCTTGATAAGTTTGATAGTGCACTCCCCACAGAGCATTCAAATGAAACATGTCAGGCTTTTCATTGTGGTTGTTAGATATCAGGATGTCATCGCTAATTTAGTTTTTGAGTTAAAAATCAGCCAAAGTTGGAACAAGTTATTACAATATTTTTTTTTTAATTTAAAACAAATTAAAAAAAATAAAATAAAACTACCTTTAGGAAGTTACAAACAAAATGCTGGATACGAAACCCAAGAAGTCGATAAATGAAATTGATTTAATTTTCCTGTTTTTGCAAATTCTCTGGTTTTTGTTGTTGTTGCCAAATTGCACAGCTACAAGGTTAATCAATTAAAAAACCAGGGGAGTATAATTTACTTACTGCTATCCACATCGGGTAGGTCCACATCCATATCTACAGACTGCTGATGTCCTTCTTGCCCCTCCATGGAAAGGTTCTCCCTATTGTCTAGAATGGAATCATCCGATGGACGCTGTCTACCTCTCATTCTGTGAGACGCACAATGTAACAGATCCATGTTTACAACAAATTCAAAGTGTGTTTTTTTTATGAGAAATACTATGTGAATTTAAATAAGACTTTAAGGTTTGCATGGTGAAAAGTGATAACAGAGTAGGTTTACAATGATATATAATTAATATCTCTTGAGTTGTGCGATTCTATAAAAAAAAAACCTGTGGTTTAACTCAATATTTTTGGTCAGTGTGATCGGACTGCAGGTTCTTCTCAGACCGCAGGTTCTTCTCGGACAGCAGGTTCTTCTCAGGACCGCAGGTTCTTCTCGAACCGCAGGTTCTTCTCAGGACCGCAGGTTCTTCTCGAACCGCAGGTTCTTCTCAGGACCGCAGGTTCTTCTCGAACCGCAGGTTCTTCTCAGACCGCAGGTTCTTCTCGGACCGCAGGTTCTTCTCGGATTGGCAGGTCCTTCTCGGACCGCAGGTTCTTCTCAGAACCGCACAACTCAAGAGAAATTAATTACGTGAGCTTGGCTAATTACATGTTGTCAACACATACCTACTCTTATTATGTGATTGAAATGTGTTATTAAAAATCGTTAAGAAAACGATGTGGCACATTAAGTAAAAGGGAAATCATAGTAATAAACATGCATGGGCCTCGACTCAGTCTTGATCCAGTAAGCAAGTCCTAAGGGGTCAAGACCGAGACCAAGTCCTGAGCAGGGGTGTGATTGGGCAGTTTTGAAAAATCCACATAAATTTTGCTCGGGGTATTTGGGCCGCTGTTGTGAACAGCGCTGGTGTGAAATCTATAGTTCTGAGCGTTTGCTTTGCTTTCCTTTATTGCTTAAATCTTTTAAATCTGGAGGATCACAACAATGCGATTTGTAAAAAGTAGAAAATCTAGAAAAATCAGACCCCTACCTTAGGCTTCAAGATCCAGACAAAAGCAAGACCACACAAATCTGGTCTCTCAGTCTCTTGAGTATGCCAACACTACTAACTAGGGGGTGATAGAGATAACTATCCGTTTGAGGACAGTGATTTGTCAGCACACCTACCGTGATCCATGGTCTTCACGTTCATCAATGTCGTCTGGGGTCAGGTCATCTACGGTGAACTTCCTCTTGATTTTCCGCTTCTTCTTCTTGGGTTTCTTGAAGGCTTCCATCTCGGATGAGGTGTAGTACTCACTGGCTAATGTAGGAGCTTTGTACTCTAGAGTAATCTACAATATAGCATCAAACAGACTCATGAATAATGGAGATGATAATTGTGACTGGCTCTGGCAAAACCCTAAACTTGGACCCAACTTTTCGGAGTTACCTCCCAAATTTATCGTGAAAATTAACAGTGTTCCCAACAACGTTTCAGGATTTTTCTTTTTCCATCAAAATCTAGAGAAAATGCTCTAACTCTATATGGTGACATGAAAATCTCAAACTGGTCCCTGGGGTAAGTTTTTGACCTTTTCATGGCTGTTACACATTATGTTAAATGCCGAGAGGTTTCAGGTTTTGCCAGAGTGGGTCACAATTATAATGCAATGTCATTTCTGGGGCCGATTTCATAAGAGCTGTGAAGCAGATAAACTTGCTTAGCAGAGCAAATTTTGCTCAGCAGCCTTAGATGGTTACCAGCAAACTGTTTGACACAAAATGTACAGACTTTGGCTGGTTGTTTGTCTCAAATTGCTTAGCAACAATACTTGCTCAGCTACATTTTCTGCCGAGCAGCTCCATGGAATTTATTCCCAACAATCAGAGCATATCCCATATAGCACAGCAAAGAGGTTAGCTGAGAACGTTCAAATATTACTTCAACTTTCCTTTAACTCTATAGAATGAAATATTTACTTGGCAATACAATTCATAATAACTGTATCCCGATAAGTAACGAGAAAAATAAATGTATCTGTATTGGCTACACTGATAAATGTTGTATTAAACCTAACCTTCCCAAATCCCCCAATATCCTCTTTGCTAAAGTGAAGGATTTTGAAGGATTGAGGTTACATGCTACATGCTCTTTGCTAAAGTGAAGGATTTTGGAGGATTGAGGTTACATGCTACATGCTCTTTGCTAAAGTGAAGGATTTTGAAGGATTGAGGTTACATGCTACATGCTCTTTGCTAAAGTGAAGGATTTTGGAGGATTGAGGTTACATGCTACATGCTCTTTGCTAAAGTGAAGGATTTTGAAGGATTGAGGTTACATGCTACATGCTCTTTGCTAAAGTGAAGGATTTTGGAGGATTGAGGTTACATGCTACATGCTCTTTGCTAAAGTGAAGGATTTTGGAGGATTGAGGTTACATGCTACATGCTCTTTGCTAAAGTGAAGGATTTTGAAGGATTGAGGTTACATGCTACATGCTCTTTGCTAAAGTGAAGGATTTTGAAGGATTGAGGTTACATGCTACATCCTCTTTGCTAAAGTGAAGGATTTTGAAGGATTGAGGTTACATGCTACATGCTCTTTGCTAAAGTGAAGGATTTTGGAGGATTGAGGTTATTACAGAGCTGCCAACCCCAGCAGACAAAAAATCGTATTCACAATCCCCAAAAATACTATTTTTAACACAAAAATCGTATTCTTAATAAAAACAATGCCAATGTTGATGAAAGACAAAAAACCCTTGCACCTCGCACGACGAAAATCACCTCACGGAGGTCGCCATGTTGATCACATACGCTGCATGCACAGCCAGTACAGTACACACTCACGTACTTAACACAACACGTGGTGCATGCGAGCGATAATGTATGCAGGGATGCCAGTAGCTCTTTGCTCCAGAGCCGGAAAAAAATTCCCGCAAAGGAAGAGCGAACATTCATACTTGCACAAAAAAAAAAATGTCCCTCATTGTTTTTTTTGTATTCAAGCCAATGCCAACTGAACCTGTCCTTTACACTAGCATCGATTTTTTCCAGATCCACACCTCTTCCGACCTCCGTTATGGTAGTCAAGTTGAGTAAAATCAGTAAAAAATTTCAGAAAATGAAGGCCGCAAAACGCAATCTTTATGCTACACGGACCCACACGCACTGTTTCCAATATGGCGGAGCAATGGGCTAGTCTTGCTTGTTATCTCGCTACTATCGATCGCCCTCTGTCGGTGAAATGTCCGAGTGTATTATGCGATGGCATAAAAAAGAAAAGGTAAGAACATCTTGATAACCAAGACTAACTGAGCGTACTCTGTAAAGGTGATTTTTTTCCCCGGCCGGACGAAAGACGGAGTGCCGGATTTCTTTGGGAAAAATATGAAAAAGCCGGAATTCCGGCAATAGCCGGAAAACTGGCATCCCTGTGTATGCTCAGCACACCTCGAAATTGCCGTCGGTCTGTGCCATTGCTGCGATGCCCCCAAAATCACTGTGACATTTCACGGCAATAAATTGCCGTGCCCTTCATTATATCTTGCATAACAAATGCCAACATTAGACAAGAAAAAAACACGATGTTTTTGCTGTTGTTATAAATGCAAACAAACGTTAAAAAGCTATTCCAGTAGACGTAAAAAGACGGCAAAATTGGCTTACCGCTGGTGCCCATAAAACCAAAACGTGTAGTAAACACGTGTATAAATTGGTACCCAAGCAGTACTGGGAAACCCACATTAAAATCGTTTGCGTGCATGGTAATTAGGTTTGAAGGCAGACAGCCAATAGGAAAATTTGTTACGCGGCATAGTACTACATTTAATTTGTTTATTGGCTGAATTCCTACATAATGTCGGAATTCAGCCAATAGGAAAATTCGTTAGACTGCCAAGTAGGAATTCAGCCAGTACTTTGTTTCATCAACAGTGGGTGCGATCGGTAACGACTACAAGAAACTTAACCCGCGCCTTTCTCCGGCTTTTGGAGCTTAATTGTTTTCTCCTGCAGAAAAATACCGTAAGTTTTGTGCGCATGGACGGAAAGAAGTAGTAACCAGGCAATGTAATTTTTTAGTTGGTATTTTTTTTAAAGAAATCGTATTTTTTACATGAATATCGTAGTGTCGTATTTTAATCGTTTTATCGTACGAAATATGACAAAATCGTACTGGTTGGCAGCTCTGTTATTAGGCATACTTGCCTTTCCATGGTACATGTACATTCCATGTTTGTTGTAGTGATTGCAAGGTCAGTGCTTGGGTCAGTGGACACTGTTTATTGCTCCATGCATGCAGGGAGGGTCCCTGGCCATGTACATGTATCACAGATTAGAAACACATGTGTGCATACATGTCATGTGCTTGCTTTACTACTGAAGGATATTGGAGGATTTAGGTTATGTGTAAGCAAATGGGCCTAGGGAGTTGGTTGTAGGGTTAATTTTACAGACTGTATCATACGTATTATTTCTCAATGAATTGTACAGTGTGGACAAATTCGTTGGTTAAATTCTAAATAATGATAATTGATTTGATTTTGCCCGTATGGAGCACTGTACACTCAGCGCTTTCCGAGTGTCTGTGAATTATTACGTCAGTGTATTAAAAGGCAACCTCAAATCAATTGTTTATTACCCGATGCAAGAATTTCATTGATCTATAAATTCTTATAATATATGTCTGTAATGGAAGGCTGTATTCATTACTGTAAACATTGTACTTATGTCAGGGCCACCTTGGAAAGCAGTGTTTTTCACTGAATGGTGCTACCCTGAATAAAGAAAGCTGAAATAAATATACATCATTGGTAAAATGTCACTATGAGGGTGTATACTTCATGATAAGGAAATATGTACAGAAACCAATCTGTGGAAGGTTGTAAAAAACTATAATTAAAGTGTCACTAAATGTATGCCAATACAAGGCAGAGACCCTAATAATTGGTTTGTCTTACCGCTTGAGCTTGAAGATTGGCTCGTATTTTATCCAGCCGTTCTTCTTCGTCCTCGTAAGCTGCACCGGAGCTGCCTAATCTAAACGATTCCACCTTGGCGCCGTCGATTTCTTCATCATACTTGCTCAAGACATTAGTGGCTTTTACCTGAGCAGTTGGAATGAAACAAATAAATCTTAACCGTCAGTGGAGATGAACTATGAAATGGATTCAAACAAATTACGTTTTTCTCTTGTTATCTCTGTTGAAGAAATCCTGTAAATGCCCAAATCCCATTTGCTTTTAGTTATTTTCTCAAACAAAATAAAGAAATTTCTATCAACTACCGGGACCTGTAAAGTTCGCATGATTTACAATATCTTCAGTGTATCTTTAAAAAAAATTGTTTTTGAATACTTACAAATTTCTTCAAATTCACATGAAAACAATCCTTGATATTAATCTATCTCACCCTTGTTTTGTTCTAAAAATGCACTCGTATGAAAACAAAATTATAATAATAATATAATCCGTTGAAGAAATGGATGATATTAACCCTCCTACTGTTTGACCATTTGAAACCATTCAAAGTTTCCACTTTCAAAAATGCCCATTGGTTTTGTACACACATGGTGATACCATTTGAAGTGTTGGTAGCAAGCTTTACTACCATTCAAATCCATTCAAATGGTTTTTGAATGGTGGATACACTACACCTTGGTGTGTTTCCATAGCCGAATGGTTTCAAATGGTGAATGTACTACACAGTGGCTTATAAATCATTCAAATGGTTTTGAATGGTGGATACACTACACCTTGGTGTTTCACAAAACGAATGGTTTCAAATGGTGCATCAACTTGTCTGAAAAAGGCACCAGAAGTAGGAGGGTTAAAGCATCATGAAAGGCTTCTTTCGGAATAATAAGGGAATAAAAAATTGTCGCACAGTCTTTACCGCAGGTTAATGACCAGTTTTGGTGTGGTCACATGCGATATCGATTTCGTTTTAAAAATATGTAATTTTTGTTGAGTAAAGCCAAACAGAAATGGGTAAATGCACGTTTTGGAGACACACGAAACACTTGAGTCAAGTGCATGATACATGAGTCAGGCGCATGATGCGAAACAATCCTCGCCACTCTGATTGGTTCAAATCCGTGTCGCACAAAACAGCTGGCACATACGCGATGCTCCGATTTTGAAAAGCCATGTCTTTACCATCCCCATAATACACCCCCACGTGATTACGTTTTGTCCAATCAGACCGTCTAAACTGCCTTGGGCATTTATGAATCTTTACTAAAGGGAAGGCACAACACTGGTTTTTTGTAATGTACTTGTATGTTCATATCATCCCTCTGGTCTTAAAACTTTAAAAAAAATATGGTCTTGAAACTTATATCATCAAACTCAGCTGTGAAAGTTTCATTACAATTGGTGCTCACATAAATGACAGGAACGAAACAATTCAACAAGTATATATTTTTTTCAAGGATATTTGTTTGAAACAATTCGGAAATAACCTATCATCAAGAAGTAAATGATACACGTACCATTCCATACTCATCGATGGTATCTTTCTCGTAAGGCTTGTAGGCTGCCTTCTTTTTACGGAGTTCCACGTTCTTGGCGGCTTTCTCGTCGTCGATGATGTTGACATTCATCAATTCATCCTCATCTTCTCCCAACACATCTGCAAGGGGAGGGGGAAACAATTAGTCACTTAAAAAAAAAAAAGAAGATTTTTTTCCCCTGCAGACTCTCAAAGGCACTGAGTATATTCTTCGTAAGTCGAAGAATACGTGTGCATTGCGAGGTTAAGATGTTCTACACTACTAAGAAGTCGTCGTCGGTTTCAACTAGACTGCATGTTGTTTTTTTTCTTTTTTCTCAGACACTACAAAAAAAACCAAGTACACAGTCCTACATCGGTGAAGGGCAAAGATCTTATCAATTGTGACCCGCTCCATCGAAATGAGGAATGTCCCCCAACACATGTTTCCGTGTAATGGACTTCCAAAGTTCACAAAACGTGCATGACTGCATTATTACATTATCAATTTATCACAACCTAACACAGGAATGAAATGAACCAAAAAATGAATGTTTGGTATCATCAGAAAGCCCATTAAAATCCCTTTATAAGTTGATATCCATATCTCAAAATGTGAAATTTGGGGGATATTCCTCATTTTCGATGAAGCAGGTCACAATTGTTCAATGCAAGAATTCCATGAATGAAAAAATAGTGAACAGAAGAACACACAGACAGTTAATTTGAAAGTGAAGGGGCTTGCCCTGGTGTTTCTGGAATGGCACCAAAATGCTCCAAAGTGCTTTGTTACCTTTGGAAAATGGAGCTGTATAAATGACATTTTTATTATTTGGACAATATTTCTGGACAATTTTGTTATTAATTTTGTTATTTTTTATTTTATTTTTAAAATTTGTTATTTATTTATTTTTTATTTTTTTGAGGGGAACACACTGTATTGTTATATAATCCGAAGCGTCTTTAAAAAAGGAAAACACTTACATGCATCTTTGAGGGTCAGTATAACATTTTTGCCTTCCCTGAAAGAACCCACGGAATGCAAGACCTTCAAGTCGCGGATGTGTTCAGACGAGTAAACCTGTAAAGACGAAACATAGCAATACCAATAAGCCACAATTATTGTTAGAATTTCTAGTGGTGGCCAGGACACATGCGTCATTTCCCCTGAAATGAATTTTAATGACATTTCAGGGTTTGAAATTAAGGGTTGCCCGGGGCAACCTTAAATTTACTGGGTCAAGGTAGTAAATCCAATTGTCTACCTCACATGTAAGAATTGCTAAATTGAATAAAACAAAATAAAAATGAAAAACCAGTGTATTTTTAGTTAGGCCAAAAAAAAGTCACCTCAGAGCCATGCATCGGCATTTTTAATTTTCCTTTTTTTCCTTATGAAAAGACGTCCAATTGCAGCCAAAATTGCTGGATCGATTGGAATTTTGTAATACTGTGCTTTAAACGACTTTTTCAAATAGGGGTATGAACGTTTGCCCAATTTGTGAGGCCTCTCTTGGCCACCGTACTTTGTATATGGGAAATTTGGTCTGGTTCCAATAACTTCATATATATGTATCACATATTTTCACCGTCAAATCAAATCAGTTTTAAATTCTTATTTGATTTTGAAGTTGTGGAAAATCTTAATCAATTTAGTCCATGTCACTCATGGATTTAGCCATTTAGATGGGAAATGAATTATGGCGTCAAATGCAGAGATGGCAACATTTCAAAATCACAGTAGTTGGAAACCCGAAATTCAGTTGGTGAGGGGCGGGGGCACCTCGTTAATTTTCTTCATTTCCCACCCTGCAGACAACAAAGATCATAATTGTCTGATACGAACGACATCTATAAATAAAAGGCATTTCACAGGACGTCATTACATTTGGTCTTTAGGCCTATGGAGACAAGTTACTTACATCTTCTCTTTTAGAAGCAAATTCATCCTCCACGAGAGCTCCGATCCCAAACTGTTCATCCATTTCCTCCAACATCTTGGCCTGCGTAGGAAGAATTCAAGTCAGAAATAATCTTGGGGGATTCCTTGTTTTTTTCCTATTTCTGTACACAAAGAGCTTTCCAATGGCATCTAACACTCTGTGCTTATCTGTTGAAGCCTATAATGCCATACTTAAAAAGCAGAGTCAGAAACACTCAAGGTGTTTTTCTCAATTTATATATTTTGTTTCCCCCTATTTCTGTAGACAAAGAGATGTCAAATAACATCTAACACTCTGGGGGTGTACTTATCATTGTAATCTGCTGAAGATTATTAAGCCATACTTAAAATCAGAGTCAGAAACAGTCAAGGATATTACACAAGGGCATTTGTGACCTACTCTAACAAAATGAGAGTGGGATCAGCATTTTTCCCAAACTGAGATGTTTGTATTTCTGAATTTTGACGACAAAGAGCTGTCCAATGATATCTAACACTCTGGGGGTGTACTTAATCATTGTAATCTGTTGAAGCTTATATCAGGCATGCAACTGACCAATCAAAAAAAAAAAGAGGAAAATTTTCAAACTCACATTACGGGGGGGGGGGGTACTCGTAATCTGATGGAGCTTATTAAGCCATAGTACTTATCATCGTGTACTGATCATCGTAATATGATGGAGCTTATTAAGCCATAGTTAAAATCAGAGTCAGAAACAGTCACAGAAATTTGTGACCTTCTCTAACAAAATAAGGGTTAGGTCAGCAATTTTTCCCAAACTGAGATGTTTGTATTTCTGAATTTTGACGACAAAGAGCTATCCAATGATATCTAACACTCTGGGGGTGTACTTAATCATTGTAATCTGTTGAAGCTTATACTAGGCATGCAACTGACCAATCAAAAAAAAAAAAAGGAAAATTTTCAAACTCACATTACGGGGGCGGGGGGGGGGTACTCGTAATCTGATGGAGCTTATTAAGCCATAGTACTTATCATCGTGTACTTATCATCGTAATCTGATGGAGCTTATTAAGCCATAGTTAAAATCAGAGTCAGAAACAGTCACAGAAATTTGTGACCTTCTCTAACAAAATAAGGGTTAGGTCAGCAATTTTTCCCAAACTGAGATGTTTGTATTTCTGAATTTTGACGACAAAGAGCTATCCAATGATATCTAACACTCTGGGGGTGTACTTAATCATTGTAATCTGTTGAAGCTTATATCAGGCATGCAACTGACCAATCAAAAAAAAAAAGAGGAAAATTTTCAAACTCACATTACGAGCGCGAAGTGCAAAGCCAATACGGCAAATATGTAGTGTGCGATGTTTTTCACACTACATTTGATTATAAATGTAAGTGTTCATAATAATTAAAACTTGAAAATGTTGATGGCTTTTTTGTAATCTTTTCGGAAATTAGGCATCGGTTTCTACCGGCGGCCCAATTTCCGGACGAAATGTTTTTGAACACCGATGTAACTTATTTTTGAAAAGTAGCAGTCATTAGTAATTCATTTTTGTTTTGTTTCTTTGTGATATCCAGTGTTGAAACGTCAAGATTGTAATTAAAGATTGTAATTATTCGTCGCCGCAAAATACTACACACTATAAAACGTAATACTAAGTAATAGATACGCTACAGCCGGCCGTATAACGTTAGGGCCAACCTGGATTTAAATGAAGAATTTTAGGCTCTTGATCAAGACGATTCGGAAATTTTAATCAAAATGGATGGTTCACCATGGCTGGTGGGGCTACCAACTGGGTGTGAAAATCCCAAATGTTACAGCCGTGGCGCGGCGATCGCCATGCTTCAATGTTGTTCCGCTTTTTGACTGTTGCGGTGTCAGCCCGTACGAATTAAAAACAAACCCGTCTCGGATGAAAAATATTTTTATTGGAGTTACTTTTGTTCTAGTTATCACACTAATACCCTTGCACTCATCAGTTGTTAAAATAACAGTTATTTCTGCGCTACTTTGACCCTAACGTTCGTATGTGTACAGTATGTACAATGTACAATGTACAATATGTACAACGTACAGTACATGTGTACACGTGGTCGTCCGATATTTGCGTGTGATGTCATTATTTCGGGTTTCCCAGAAGCAAGCTGCAGAGAGCCGCATGCACGCACCAAGCGTATGTCACAGAAAATTAAGCGGCCGCAAATACATTCCGCTCGGGAAAACCCCAAACATGACGGGCAAAATACTATCAATAAGTGCAATACAAAGTAAGAATTTTCACAACAACGTACACAATTTGCTTATTAAATCATTCTGTTTCTTAAAAATACACATGATTTTCAGACATTCGTAATGATTTGCGGTAAAATCGTAATTCAGAATGCGGCTCATATTTTCGAAAGGATTCCGCCAAATTCGGAATAGTTTGGTAGATACTACATTTCAACAATTTGACGGTCAGACTGTATACTGTACAATTCACATGGCGTCTGTGTCCTGCATGTTTATATGCTTTATACACAAATAATAACCGCGGAGCCAGACTATATTCTTCCTTTAATGTATGCACTGGTGCTAGCGCTAGCGATATCCGTGCCAGATTCCGCGGGAACCAGCAGTGTAACAAGACGGATGCCGGTATCATCACGGATTATTTTTTTGACTGCAGAATTTTTTTAAAACGCGGAAATTCGCGGATCCGCGGAGAAGTTGCATGCCTGTTATATAAAGCCATGCGGAAAATCATGTCAGAAATAGTCATAGGGATTTTAATACACAAAAATAAAAGAATGAAGATGGCTTTTCTTTTCCAAATTGAGATGTTGGCATTTCATTTTTCTGTAGAAACAGCACTGTTTTATTTAGGCTAAATCTTCGGTGTCAGCGAATGGTTTCCTGTCAGTCTTTCAAAATTGAGCGAGGCTGCAGTCAAGGCGAGGGTTTACACCCGTATTTGTTCCCTTTGCGTGCTGAAATTATTGGCAAGATGGTCCGTAATGACTGGGTCTTCAAGGGAATTATGGTAGATGAGCTTGAATACAGGCTTTCTAAATATGGAGACGATACCGTGTTCTTTTGAAATGGCACTGAAATCTTCTTTAAAATTACTTGATGACTTTGCTTAAATGTCTGGTTTAAAAGTCAACAGTTACAACAAAAAAACAAGTGTGGATTGGAGTCAATATAAGCTTTCTAAAACATCTTTGTGATAACATTAACTCCAAACTTCCAAAATCCTTCACTTTGCCAAAGTGAAGGATCTTGAAGGATTGAGGTTATGTGGAAATTGCAGTGGTGAAGGATTTTGAAGGATTGAGGGCAGATGTGATTATTTGCTTGGTGGATGATGGAGGATTGAGGTTATCAGGCTCTATTTGACACTGGATGAAAATGGAGGATTGAGGTTACATGATACATGTTGGTCTGTCCAAAAAATGATTTTGGAGGATTGAGGTTATTAGGCATACTTGCCTTCCTTCCTCCATGGTACATGTACAACCATGTTTGTTGTAGTGATTACAAGGTCAGTGGACACTGTTTATTGCTCCATGCATGCAGGGAGGGTCCCTGGCCATGTACATGTATCACAGATTAGAAACACACGTGTGCATACATGTCATGTGCTTGCTTTACTACTGAAGGATTTTGGAGGATTCAGGTTATGTGTAAGCAAGTGGGCCTAGGGAGTTAGGGTTAATAAATTTATTTATTTATTTTTTTAGAGTGGCGGGACAGTTTCTAGTGTGGCAAAATGAGTTGCTTTTCACCAATTCTTACCCTTTTGGCGGCCATGTCTTTCTCTATTTGGTTCTTTCTGCTTCTCTCCACCCATGCCGTCACGTCATCCTCCTCGCTGTCGCTTGCCAATTTCTTCACTTTTCTGTAGAGTACATTAAGACAGTGAACGAAAAAGGAATTCTCCTGAAGACAGTCAGAGCACACTGATCGAAACGTCGAGTTGTAACCAACCGTTTCTTTTCTATTTACTACTCAAAAGAGAATTTCTACATGGTGTCACCGCAAACAGTCTTTACTTAAAGCAATACTTACAAACGGGTCCAAAATATCAACAACAGCAAATGTACCACACTGATTTTAATGTTACAGGTTTGGTTATAACAAGATAATTACACTGAAGGTAAGGCCAAATAATTAAAGACACGGTTTCTGGTCACAGGTCGGCTACAAAATCGGTGCAGTGAAGAGCTTTTTTCTGGGGGGGGGGGGGAGGGAGTAATTTGTTATTGCCAACGAGTGAAATATGTGATACATGTATGTATACGCGGTTATTAGACCAAATTTCCCATACACAAAGTATGGTGGCTGAGAAAGGTCTCACAAATTGGGTAAACATTCATACTCCTGTGTACCAGGTATAGTGCACGTAAAACAACCCAGAACACTTAACGTGAAAGAGTAGCCCGGGGTTTACCCGATTGTTTCTGGTTCTCCTTTATCAGTCTCTAATGGTTAAAAATTGGGCACTGAGGGAAGACCTGTAATAATTACTGATCAAACCACCAAGGAAAATTAAGAAAAATTTTTTTTTTAAACAATAAGCAATAGTAGAGCAGGCCTTGATCTTACCCACAGCCAATGCCGTGGTGCCCCTCCGAGTTGGCCGTAATGCCCCTTTGGTTGGCCTTGAAATATTGAGACAACCAAGGCCAAAGTGGCCGTGCCCTCTCAATCCTTAAGGTCGAGGCCTGATGGAGCTAGAGAATGTATTGGCTCGACACAACACCCCCACCCCAAACAAACAACAAATTTTAAAATAGGCCAAAACATAATCGTACTTGAGTTTCTGATTAATCTTCCGTTTCTCTTTAATCAGAGCCAGCTTAGCTTTGATTTCGTCCGCCTTCTTTTTCTCCCGGAGGTTGATCGCCGGCTTGTGCACATCCTGGTCCTCGGTTGTCACTGGTTCCCCGCTTTCTGTTGGCTTGCTTGACTCCCCACCTACAGTTAAGGGAGGTAGGCCGAGCTTGGCCCGAATTTTGCTGTAGAGTGGAAAAGACAAAATGGCTGGTGTTTACTTATGTTTTGCTTGATAAACCCCACCATGGTAATTTTTCAAAACAGAAATTTATTCATTGTCAAAAATCCAAAGAAATGTTTCCATCTCATTCTAATTAATAATAACGACATATCTAAAGTTTATTTGTGATCTATAGAGAGTAGAAGCCCATAAATAAATGATGAATTATATTCAGACCGCGTATTAACCCTTCTATGACTGCAAGGGTCAAAATCAGTCAAAATGTTGATATACTTGCCGAGGTATATCTAGTGCACTTATAAGTCGAACACTGTCAAACCTTACGTGTAGTAAGTACATTTACAGGTCAAAATGATTCGACCGTGTTTGACTGGTAAAAACATTGTCTTGTATTGTTGAGGGTGGTCAAAATGACAGTCAAAACCAGTTAAAAATGCCCCTGTGTGCACATTTGGGTCAACAGTCAAAACAGGCAGTTGACTGGTTTTTACCACTATAGCTACTTGTCACTAAAGTTCAGCAACAGTAGGAGGGTTAAAAGATGCAAATTCCCTGCGTTTTTGTATGCAAGGTTGTGCTTAAAAATAAGTGGGTTGTCATCGCCCGTAAAGCCGGTGGATTTTGCATTCTACGTCCCCAAATGAAACTTACAAATCTACTGTATCTTGTTGAATTTCATCAACAGTGTGTAGGGTTAGGAGCTTAAGGACAAAATGACTATCTTTTAACACTAAACCCTATCACGGTAATATGCGTCATGCTTTTGACAGGGCAAAATTTCAAACACTCGTTGCCGTCTGCGACACCCGGCACATGAAGTTCACGTGTCCTCCAGATGAGTGCGTGAAGTTCGAGCGCCAGGTCGCAGACGGCAACGAGTGTTCGAAATGAACAATTTTGCCCCGTCAAAAACATAGGGCACATTACCGTGAAAGTATTTATTGTCTGAACTACGACTTGTTTAACCCTCCTACTCTAACTGCACTTTAGTGGGAAGTTGCTATAGAGGTCAAAACCAGTCAACTGCCTGTTTTGATTGTTGACCCAAATGTGCACACAGGGGCATTTTTGACTGGTTTTTACTGTCATTTTGACCACCCTGAACAATACAAGACAATGCTTTTACCAGTCAAAAACCATCAACTCATTTTGACCTGTAAATGTACTTACATGTACTACACACTTAAGGTTTGACAGTGTTTGACTTTTAAGTGCACTAGATATGTATACCTTGGCAAGTATATCAACATTTTGACTGATTTTGACCCTTGTCGTAGTAGGAGGGTTAAGTGCACTAGATATACCTTGGCAAGTATATCAACATTTTGACTGATTTTGACCTTTGTCGTAGTAGGACTAGGAGGGTTAAAGCTATTGACCCATTTATACCTTTATTGAAGTCACTTACTTGGTATCTTCAATGCTGAGAGATTGGACATAACTACTTCCATAACTGTTTTCTTTGACAGTACCCGTGTCTTTCTCATTTTTTAAACTTCGGTTTCTTTCTGTAGAAAAAAATAAACCATGTACATATTAACCCTAACCCCCTTGGCATTTTGGCTAGAAACCAAATACACCAAAGTCCATCAACATGCAGTAAAAAGGTACCCCAATTGTTGGACTTTGATGGAATTGGTACAGTAGAAAATGCAAAGCATGCAAAGGCTTGGCTGTACACAGACCTGAATCCAACAAAAAGCAGCCGGTGGAGTTTGATGGATTTGGTACACATGGCTACATGCTCTATTCGCTGGGCTATACTGTGGAGTACTGAATCCAACAAAAGCAGCCGGTGGAGTTTGATGGATTTGGTACACATGGCTACATGCTCTATTCGCTGGGCTATACTGTGGAGTATTGAATCCAGCAAAATCAGGCAAAACCAGGGGGGTGGATTTTGGAGGATTTGGGGTAGTTAGGTAGGGCTAATGTGGACTTATTCTTTCATACATGTGCATCTAACATAATCAAATTAAATTTTGATAGCGGGTGTGGCCACAAATGATAATAGACCCAGCCCTTATTACCCATAAGGTTTATCGCCAATAGCACTGAAGCAACTGCCGCAAAGCATACAGGGATACAAAATGGGACATCTGTTTGCCGCAGCTTTTGTGACGTCAATAATATTTTGTTTGTCCGCACGGCATGCAGTGGCGCTGTTGCGCCCACAGACATCCCACAATTCCTTGCAGCTGCTATTTGCGATAAGGCTTATGGTCATGACCCCAGAGATCTTTTTATCCTGGAGATCAAGGGAGTGTACACCTTTGATAATTACCCGATTACAAAACTACTGAATTGTGATGTTAACGTTTACTTGATGTGAAGTTGGTGATGATACCAAACATTCTGAGAAATTATTCCATCTGACATGCTGTCATTTTCAAGACGACATGAAATGTATTAAAAATTTGCACTGAGATGTTTGCTCATTTTTCAACTCAGTGCGATGGGTTTTTAACGTTAGAACATTTGAAGTTTGTTCCAATCCAGAGCAGAAATTGTATGTAGACGAACATAAGCCACAGTTAAGGGGAATTTTGGGGAAATAAATGGTTTATATATATATACACGTTATATATACGTGTTGTGACTTTGTCCAGAAAGTCATGCCATATCACGCCAATCTTGAAAGAACTGCACTGGCTTCCTGTTTCACAGAGAATTGTTTTTAAACTTATGCTAATTGTTCACAAATCTTTTAATAACATTGCTCCAATTCATATTTCTGAACTGCTTAAAGTCTACACTCCATCACGGAATTTGCGCTCCAGCAACATGTCACTCCTAAAGGAACCAACTTCAAAACGGAACTGGGGTGATTGGTCATTTTCTGTCGCAGCTCCGAGACTCTGGAATCATCTTCCAACTAAACTCAAAGACAACATCTGTCATCTTTTATTTATAATCTGTGAAAGGAAATAGGCAAATTGGAAAATGTGTGGTGGTGGGAAAAAACTATTTTTGCCAGTGGTGGTTGCGGGAATCCTGAGTGCCGGTAGGGGCTTCCTGCACCGACCACCATTTACCACTGCAGGCAGAACCCTGCTAAATACTTTTATAGTAGGGCCTACTGACGTTATTACTAATAGTAATACTAGTACTAGGCTACTACTGGGCCTAGTACTTAGTAGTAGCCTACTGGGTCTGGGAGTAGTTTTGACCTTTATATAGCATCAATCATCATCAGCTTACCAGTATCTGCGGAAACTGTTGGCTTATCGTTGGTTTCACCCTCAATCTCCTCCTTGACTAACTGAAAAACCTCATCCACTAATGCGTGCTCCACGGGACGATCAGCATCATCGCTTTCGCTGGAGTTACGTTCCCGCGTACGGTGTTTTCTTTTTCTCTCTCGTCTGTCCCGTTTGTCAGACTCGTTCCGTTCCCCTTGTGGTGACCGTGACCGTGACCTGTGGTGGCGGTGCTTGTGCCGCTTCTTCTCCCGCCGTTCGCGTCCCTCTTTCTCGCTTCGGTCCTCATGGTTCTTGTCATCTTTGCGGTCCCTGACCTTGTCTTCTTTATCGCGTTTACGCCTGTGTCGTTTTTCGTCCCGGTCTTTGTCACTTTTGTGTTTCTTCGAAGAACCCATTTTTTGGTGTGTACTTTGACTGCTCTGAGTTAAACTTCAGGGCATGTTATGAACATTTTGAAATAGTAGCTCGTTACGTGAAAACAATTAAGGAGAAAAAAACACTTACCAATGAAAACTAAAACTGTGCCGATTAAACTAACGCACGACGTACAATGCTCACGAACGTTAACAAATCGTAATGGCAGCCATTTAACTCGCGCCCTCTGTTGTTCATCCTAGAAACCTGCACCCACCTCAAAAATAGAAATAACACAAAGGCAAGGACTATTATATATTTTTCGGAAGTTTACTTTCATTTCAACACTCTAGTTTCAATAAATACATCATGAAATTAACCTGTTAAAAAATCAATCTGGTTACCAACATTTTTTACCTTCCCTTTTAATGTATGCCATAATAAATTAGGCTATTATTTTTCTACTATAGATAATTGGAAACGCGCCGATTGGAAAATAAATTGCCCATAAATATAGCCAGAAGTCTATTAATTACCTGTCGGTATTATAAACTTCTGATATAGCAGAAATAACGGATTTTACCTTTTTTGGGGAATATAACATAATATATACACATAATTGATTTTCAAGTGCAGGTGAGGAACAGATCCAAGTTAGAATAAAATACGTAAAATATTTTTCTAATTCTAGTTAAAAATGAAAACGACAAATACTAAAGAATATCAGGATATCATCACGATCAACAGAGCATGAAATCGGAGTGCTAGTTTTAGATTAACTCAGTGACTGAAAATAATACCCCACATGATGAGATCATGTTACCGTTGCTGCTGCCTAAATAAGTCAGTAATTTTCAGTCACTGTGTTCATCTTAAACAAGGATATACAGATTCCATGCGTTGTTGAAAGTCTGCTCTGACGTGACAATTATTAGTAAGACTCATAGCTTTGCATGGTGGAATTCTCTTTCGAGTAGTAAATGGTTCTGAAAAGAACCGGTTTTTGGTTACAACTCGACGTTTCGATCAGTATGCTCTGATCGTCTTCAGGAGAATGAAGACGATCAGAGCATGCTGATCATGTGACTATATTGTCCCTGTAACTTTGATCATGCAATGCATTCAGATTTTAACGTGGACTTTAGAATGATAGTGTTATACGCATGGGCAATATTAATACATAGGCCTACCTTAAATCTCATTAATACGTACCGCATAATTAATAATTAATGAAGTTTTATATTAAAATTCGACTATAGTATGTAGTTGTTGGTTTAGATTTACCATTCCGGTACCTTATCTTCAAATGTCAGGGATGATTTTTGCCCAATAACAAGGTTCAACATGAAATTATGCAAATAACATGGCCGCTTGTAATCATCGACCCTCCTCATCGTGATTTCACAGATCGGTGCAGTCTCATTTCCCTCCATTGCGTGTGCATTCACTGCAATCTTTGTTCAGCCTTTCTTTGAAAACACACTCTTGTCAGCACCGACTATTTGGTTTTGAACAAATTCATAAAATTTTTGTTCCGGTCGGTTTTCCGTTATTACACTGACTGTCAATGACAGCACCGACTGATTCAAAAATAATGCATTTATACAAGAAACTGACTGTGTTCATGTTACTATTCATGAATACTTTTAAAAAAGTCATGAGACTACTTATGGAGGTCGAAAAGTGGACATCTGCTTTTCAGCTTTCTAAATAATGAAAAATCAGATTGAACGTTGTTGGCTAGTGCATTTTTCTACGGTTAGGGGTGTTTGAGGGGCGAAAACGTGGAGCGTATGTTTAACCCATAGAGGTACAATGCTATTATGTACAGGTAGAAAGGAAGATAACTTCGTAACATAACAGCCGAAAACACCAAATATTATTTTAAGCGAGACATTTTGTCACTAAATTAAACCATGCTTTGTATGATTAGTTTGTGCTATATTATACATTTAGCTAGTATTATACATTTTGAACTGTTCGTGTACCTGTGTTCATCCCCCTGCCTTTACACGATGGAGAACAAAATAAAGGTTGCTAATATCACATTGTAAATACCTAATGCATTGTACAGAATGTAGTGTGAGTACATTTTGATGACTGCGGGTACGAGTACCCCCTTCGTGCCCACATACCCCCTTCGTGCCCATCACATACCCCCTTCGTGCCCACATACCCCCTTCGTGCCCGCATACCCCATTCGTGTCCACATACCCCTTCGTTCCCATATACCCCCTTCGTTCCCATACATCCCCTTCGTGCCCGCATACCCCCATCGTGCCCGCATACCCCCTTAAGCTTCGTGCCCGCATACCCCCTTCGTTCCCATATATCCCCTTCGTGCCCGCATACCCCCTCCGTGCCCCTTCGTGCCCGCATACCCCCTTCGTGCCCCTTCGTGCCCACATACCTCCTATGTTCCCATGTACCCCCTTCGTGCCCACATACCCCCTTCGTGCCCACATACCCCCTTCGTGCCCACATACCTGCCCCCTTACACCCCTTCTTCGTGCCCACATACCCCCTTCGTGCCCACATACCCCCTTCGTGCCCACATACCTCCTTCGTGCCCGCATACCCCCTTCGTGCCCCTTCGTGCCCATATACCCCCTTCGTGCCCATATACCCCTTCGTGCCCCTTCGTGCCCATATACCCCCTTCGTGCCCATATACCCCTTCGTGCCCGCATACCCCCTTCGTGCCCGCATACCCCCTTCGTGCCCGCATACCCCCTTCGTGCCCATATACCCCCTTCGTGCCCATATACCCCTTCGTGCCCGCATACCCCCTTCGTGCCCCTTCGTGCCCATATACCCCCTTCGTGCCCACATACCTCCTTCGTGCCCGCATACCCCCTTCGTGCCCCTTCGTGCCCATATACCCCCTTCGTGCCCATATACCCCTTCGTGCCCATATACCCCTTCGTGCCCGCATACCCCCTTCGTGCCCGCATACCCCCTTCGTGCCCATATACCCCCTTCGTGCCCATATACCCCCTTCGTGCCCGCATACCCCCTTCGTGCCCGCATACCCCCTTCGTGCCCGCATACCCCCTTCGTGCCCGCAGTACCCCCTTCGTGCCCGCATACCCCCTTCGTGCCCGCATACCCCCTTCATTCCCATATACCCCCTTCGTCCCCATAAAAAATACTGTATAGCACGAAACTTAGGGGCCTACATTGAAACAACAATCTTCGAAATTCACATTATTTTTCGCGTATGAACTAACTAATTTTTAAAGGCCTATTTTAAAGGTGGGTGGGGGAGGGGATAAGAATCCCCACCCCCATCGTAACAAGAAATCGCCGCCACTGGCTTATTCATGAGTACGAAGGGGTACCATGGCAACGTTTTTCTGTGAGAATGAGTACGAGTAAAGCAGCGGCATAGCCAGGACTTTTTCAGTGGGGGGAGGGGCGAAGGGGGGCATTGCTTTTCAGTGGGGGGGCCCAGGGGTATGGGTTTTTTCCTTTTATTTTTCTTTTCTTTTTTTGGGGGCACTATGAGGATTTTTTGTGGGGGGCACGTGCCCCCCAGGCCCCCGTGGCTACGCCGCTGGACTAAAGATTAATGTACTCGAGTACTATATTACTCTGTACAGCAGGAAACGTGTTTTTGAGGTAAATGGACCGACACTATCTAGAGAAAGGGTATTACAGTAGCAATTGGAGATCTTTTAATATGTAACTTTCGCAATTAAGTTGTGGTTTTCCGACCTACTTTATCCGGACACGTGCTCATTATACATTGTGCTATTGTTGACTTGAACTATATTTTTCACGAAATAAGCTCGGATGTTTCTGAGGAAATTTGAATCAGTTAGGCGGATTTAAAAGGCTGCCCCCATTTCCTCATGGAGAAAACGTTCCCAACCCCCACAGATGGATACCCGATACGTTTATGGTTAATCACTGCATTTGTCATTATTCAAGGCGAGACTTTTATAATTTACATCACTTCACGGACCACTGGCTTCCCAGCAAGATTTGACTCCAACTTGTGCATTCACGCAATCTCAAAAGCAAAACGTCCTTGTCATTGTCACTCAGGCTCGTAGCCAGGTATTAATAATAATAATAATAATAATGTGTGGACTTATATAGCGCACGTATCCACCAACTGAGTGGTGCTCAAGGCGCATTATATTATTACCCCTGCTCATAAGGCTCATAAGGCTCATAAATCATTCCTGAAACCATCTCAGCTCCCTGGGGAGTATACAGCTCAATTGCTGCCATTACAGCGCATATAGGGCTCATCAACCAACTCTGCCCTCACAGGTACCCATTTAACCCCTGGGTGGAGAGAAGCAATTATGGTTAAGTGTCTTGCTCAAGGACACAAGTGTCACGGCCGGGTTTCGAACCCACATTCTGCTGCTAACACCAGAACTTGAGTCCGGTAAAGCTAGACCGCTCGGCCACGACACTGATCAGAAGTTACCGGGGCACCAGTATTAATGTGGAGATAAATATCGACTTTGCACGTGGGTGTCACAAAATTACGCTGGCCGTCTTAGCTTGGCGCACACGGGCTGGGGGTTGGGACACGTCCCCGTGCCCCAGCCTGGGTTACGAGCCCCCTGTCACTGTACAGTGTAATACTCTATAGCGTTGTTGTGTAGCCACCCCCCTTTGTTTAGTACCCTATATTATGTTCACCCACAAGACTGACATAGCCATTGGCGGTTGACCGGTAAATGTTAAGAATGGACGGTTGATAGCAGAAATCGCAGCCAATCACAGGACCTTGAGGAAGAGCTGCCCAAAGTTCAGTGGCAATACCCAGGTCCCTTCCCTTGGCCACTGGACTCCACTACGGTTTAGCCAAAGGGGGCAGGGGACGGCCTCCCCAACTTGTTGGCAAAAAGTGTCCGTCCCCCCCAAAAAAAAGTTCCCCCACTCTGAAAATCCTGGGTACGCCACTGAGAAAGACCACTGAGAAAGACTACTACTATAGAGATATTTTATAGCTCAACTTTGAAGATTGTATAGTGACTCGATCATAACTCTTCAATGAAACTTGGACTATATTTTATGTTCTGCTCTAGGTGATAGAACCTGTATTAGTCATCAGGCTAGCAACACGTACGATACTACAAATCGTATATCATTATCAGAGAAACATCAAACACCCATCATTGGACAGAGTTGTTGTATATTCTTCAATCTTATTCCCTGAAGGATAAGAGTCACTTATCCACCATTGGACAGAGTTGTTGTATATTCTTCAATCTTATCCCCTGAAGGATAAGAGTCGCTTGTCCAATAATCAAGGATGCGAATTTGTTATTTTCCATTATTTTGCATTAACGATTTAATTGCTTCGGGTTGCAAGATTTCGTCGAACAAGATTGGGTCCTCAAGCAAGATATGGCATTCAAGTATTTTCTATTTATTAACATAATATCCCCATTGTATAATGATCATCACTTTTTTGTATAATAAGTCAAAACCCATCGCGTAGGCCTACATATAATTGTTTTCAATGAGAGTAGTCTCTTAATGTAAAAGAGTGAAAACCACTCTTTTAATTGCTTCGGGTTGCAAGATTTCGTCGAATAAGAGTGGGTCCTCAGTGGCGCACCCAGGATTTGATTGGGGGGGGGGGGGGCTCAAAATATTTTTATTTGAAATCCAATAATGGGGAGAGACATGGCTGACCCAAACCATAACCGCTGGCGCGGCTGCAGCCATGTCCCTAGTCGTGCTCGTCAGTGAACCTACGGCACATGTTAAATGTTTCCTGGTGGTTTCTAGTCATAAAAAGAAGACATTATGGCATGATTCGGACTCGTAGGGTTTTACCTTCCATATAATTTCCTCCTCTTGATGTAAAGAACTTGAGCTTGTTTCGTCTGCAAGATTTCTATAGTTAAATACTTTCATTGCGTGGACGTAAAGTTTGTGATCATTCCGGGCGGAGCTAAATTTTTTCAAACACGAATTTGGCGGCAAAACCAAATCCCAATATTATCCAATCGGTGTTTGCTAAAAGAGTGTCACATAATCTTTGTAAATTAAAACCCAATCCTGGGCCATTGTGTACAAACTGGAAAGGAGTTTATTATAATGCGGGCGTGTTTAAATTTTACGAGTAACCTCAACGACAGTCAACGACCTCAACAAGAGAAACGGACAACAGAAAATGAAAATAAAATTAAGTAAAGCTGCTCCCTGATCAGGGTGCACCATGGCAGGGGGGGGGGGAGAATGTGTAAAAATGCTTGTTATATATACTGGTGGCCCTTCAAGCTTACATACACATGCATACGCAACGCCGTAAAATATAATAGTGAGTGGAATAAATGGAACACTTTTGGAGGGGAGCTTGAGTCTCCCGAGTCCCCATCCCTTGTACCACTGCCCTATACTCCTTGCCGAACTCCTCTGTAGGCAAGACTTGGGCTCAGATTTTGCTCTCTTTCCTGGCTCCTTCTTTAAAAAAAACAAAAAAACATCAGCGGGCCCTTGGGGCTGAGCCCCAAGCCCCCCCTTCTTGGGTGCGCCACTGTGGGTCCTCAAGCAAGATATGGCATTCAAGTATTTTCTAAACATAATATCTCCATTGTATAATGATCATCACTTTTTTGTATAATAAGTCAAAACCCATCACGTAGGCCTACATATAATTGTTTTCAATGAGAGTAGTCTCTTAATGTAAAAGAGTGAAAACCACTCTTTTAAAGAGCTATATGGCGGACAAGTCTTTTTGGAGTGAACCCCACTCTGATTCGAGTGAAAAATACAGTAAAAGGCTACCAATTCACTTTTTGTACACTACCAATTTTACTCTTTATCCACTCCAAAAAGACTTGTCCGCCATATAGCTCTTTGAAAGAGTGGTTTTCACTCTTTTACATTAAGAGGGTACAGTGATATTATTTCACTGCAGAAACTGAGGTGTTAAAATAGCACTCATTTGTGTTAATTTTGGGCTTTGCCCAGTGTGAAAACCAAACACAATTAGAGAGGTGTTTGTATTGACAAACACTAGGTATTTGGGAGTGACGATAATTGGTGATTTTTTTCAATTTGCGGTTGGCATCGGAAATGAAGGTCAAGTCATTTTCATGACTGTTCATATTTCTGAAGTCCTTCACGATGTATAATATCAGGTTTTTTAATTGAGGTATGAATGTTTGAAATATTAAATATTCCACTTCAAGTTTAAACCGAAAGTGAATGTCTAATCAGTGTCATGAATGTACGCAATTCTTGCGATTTTTACGATCTACTAAAATCGTACAAAGATTGTGAATTGATCTTTTGTTGTTGTTGGGATATAATTTTTGAAATATTATAGTTTGTTTTATTCTCCATGGTTCAAGATTCATGACTCAAGATTCAAGATTCGATAATTCATGTTTGATGTCACCAGGTGGCGCTGTTACCTATGATGACGTCATCAATTGAATATATTTGTTAAGATCTTTCGTATGAGGTGTAGATAGTAAACAAAGTAAATCAATTTTAGAATACTTTTATTTCGTCCCATTGTTTATCATTTCGCCTGTTTACATGTACTTTACGAAAGGTGAAAACAGTATTAAATTATAGTTTTGCTTCTTCATAAGTTGATGTATTCAACAACCTTTATTTGTTTTGTGTAATGTGTATGTTCATGTTAAATTATTTAATTTTCAAATAAACAAAGTAGTTAACTGTTTAATAATAATATACAAACATATTAATCAATAACCAATGCTCAGTTTCATGCCACTGCATACTATGGCATTCTGTGCTTATGATCATCATTTAGCACTTACAGGTTTGAGCGCTAAATTTCTGCACTAGCTGCGTACCTGGGGAATCCTTAGTTATGCGAAGTACACATGTACACAGCCAAAATTCACATGCTACATCACTCTTAAAATACACTTATGCAAGCACCACCTATTTTTGCGCTGATTTATTGCTTATAGTAAGCAGCGCTATGAAACTGTGCCAAGATATGTTTCTTCCTTTTTACTTTTATGATGCCGAAAAAAAGATGTTATTTTGCTATGAACCTTTGTGAATCTATCAAAATCCAACAACATAATTAAAGTAACTCAACACCCAAACCTGAGGACTCTGAAGTCTGGCGTCATGCCAGGTATAGTTCATTTTGGATGTAAAATACCAAACATTAAAATCAATCAAGCAAAATATGTCCTTGGATTTTGACAGATTTTGAGTACTTTAGGGTTATTGTAAAATCTTGAAAACAAAACAAAAATAAGTACTGTGTTTGTCCCTGCAAAGTCTTTCCCATCTTTGTGGACTCTGTTGGAACAATATCACCACAATTTACACTTTGCATCATACACGTATGCATCAGCATCATACACGTATGCCCTTAGAGTTGATACAATATTGCTAACACATATATCTCTAAACTATTTATAAAGTTAATTCAAATACATTTCGTTATAAAACTTCAGAGAATATGAAGGTAAACAACTCAGTGGAATGCATGCACCAAACTGAAAGAGAAATAATTGATATTTTAATTCCCATCAGGCAGGAGTTAGAAGATTTAGATTCATTGTCTGTATTTCAGTCTATAAAGATGGAAAGGAGTTTGCAGGGACAAGATATAAGTTACAACTTACACTTTGCATACTGTGGGGTGGACTTTGTAGGGACAAAAGGTCATGAAAAGTTACACTTTGTATAACTACACTTTTATATTACGCAAGTTAAAAAAACAATACAATCTTGTGTCCTTATGTATAAATCTCTCCACCGCATGTATGTACCTCTACTAAGACAGAGTTTTGATATCAGTTAAAAGTTGTATGTGTTATGTAAAATAAATCAATAATATGTGATTAATAGAATACTTTGATTTGCCATGTCTGTATTGCTTTTTAAAATATCTACTTCTCTTTCAAGAACAAGAGGCAAGTAAATAAAGAGAAATGAGTCAAGCTGTTAGCGTATGAACTTTGATGGATAACCATCATTTGATAATCTTATTAACCATACCAATTTGATAACTTTTAATAAACCAACAATTTAATTGACTTACTTAAAAGAGAATGATTTTCTTTTTTGCGATAATATATACAAATTTTGATTAGATTGACCTTTTTAAAGCATGTCTCTTAACGTGCTTTTGAAATAATTAACATTTCAGTTTAAACAACAGTTATTTGACACCCGATGACGTCATCATACTTCTGTGTCATCTACTTGTTAAGGTCTTAGTGCATGCCAAGTTTCAAGTTCATGGGAAGTTAGCAAGTATTTTGTGTTTGTGTGGACAATAGACGGGGAGAAGGAGAAATAAAACTCGCGCAAAAACAATAGGTACTACGGGATGATGGACGACCACACATTATTCACAATGCATTGGCAACAGAGGGCGCTATCACACACACCGCTCCCGGTTTCCCCGTGATGAATGGTGGTATGAATAATTCATGTCTCGTATGAATAATTCATGTCTCAGATGAACCTCGTTCGTTGATTGGTTCGCCCGCAATCAGTGCTGTCTTAGAGCCACGTGCGTTGGAGTGCGGCAACCGACCATGTGCGCGGAACTCGTCGAAAGGCGCGGGGAGGGGGAGGGGGGGTCGGGGTATATCCCCGTTTTCGCTGTCCTTCATTTGACCATGGAGTTTTCTTCCTCCATGATTTGACCGTATCTTCCGTTTTGGAAACACGATTGCGTTGAAACTTCAGAATTAGATTCTTTTCTTTATTTTCTATCCATAAAAAAGTATTTGGGCTATTTCGGAAGAAGGATTTTTGAGATGGCAAAATAATATTTATTTCACTCTGTTGTAAAATTTTTCTGTGACGTAGTGATGACGTCATCAATAATATTTTTGAAAAGGTCACATGTCAATAAAGATTTCATTCACAGAAACCATGTTGAAATTGCCTAACATATTGGCTCTGGAATTTTTCTTCTTTTCAACTTCCGGTTTGGACCGGAAGACAAGGTCAAAATGGGGTCATATCTGTGCAAATGTCGTTTGATAATTCAAGACCTTTCCGATGATGTATAGATTATAAAAATCCATTGTGTAGTTAAAGATTTTTTTTTTTTTAATATTAAACTTTGATTTTAAGTAATTAGGGTCTAAGTATATGTCAATTTCCAAGTTCATGTGAAGTTCGCAAGTATGTGTTTTTGTAGACAATCGGAGTGAGAAGGAGAAGAAAAAACCCGTACAAAAACAAGAGGTTTTCGGGAAATACCCGAACACCTAAAAAAACACCCTACAAAAACAATAGGTTTTCGGGTTATACCCGAACACCTAACGAGTGTTATTTTAACGTTTTGTGCAGTGTGCTCTGCAGGAAGATGGTGGACTGCTGTACTGATTCTAAGTGCAGCTGTCTGCATGGGATGCCGATTTTGGCGGGAAGAATCATTGTTGCTTTTGCTCGGTGAGGTGTAATGATCGGTTGCTGGCTGTATGCCAGTGACCAGTGAAGTGTGCGTCATTTGCTTGCAGTCATTTGCTTGTAGGTCTCAAGACAGGTCAAGACCAGTTTGGCCTTGATACCGGTTTGCAGGGGCTTAGCTACGGGGGATCAATGGGTTCAAATCACCCATGGGCCTGCCGATTAAAAAAAATGGGTTAAAAAAACAAAAGGAGGAATTGGAAATGGGAATAACCCCACCCAAGTATGCGTGCAAGAATTGAGCTCACACAATATAATTGGCACATCTAACCCCTATTCTCTTTGCATAAAGATCAGCCTAATCGTTATATAAAACTCACGGAGGAAATAATAATGTTACTCAGCAGATAGGATTAATGTCACTTTAAATCAAATTCATTTTCTTTTGAAATTAAACATAAGGTCTCGAATCGTTTGATGGACTGCTGTATAGGAGGGGGGGGGGATATATTTGATGTAGAAACCGATGTCTTGAGTAACTGTGTTCTCTGATTCGACGTGGGTACAAGAAAGTGGAACAGTGCGATGAGTTTGGTTTGCTTCCAGTCAGTTGATGCGATGATCGTGTTCATCGTGTGGTGACTGACTTGTCCGTTTCTTCTCTTCTGCCGCCGTGTCCTTCGTCGACGAGGGTACCTTTCCTGGACACTATGAGGGAGTTAATAGCTTTTACTTGTCAACGTCGACTTTTCGGTTTTGAACAAAACTCATTTTCATTTTATTCATTTTATTCGGTCGATTCCTGATTTGACTTCAAGATTGGCATTTAAATTATTCAGCCTAATAATTTCAACGATAGCGTCGACTATATAAATATGCCTATAATGGTTTGGGTAAGCGGCCCTGTTATTACTGAAAGCAGGAAACGCAAAAATCATGCGAGTATTGTACCGTACAAAATTCAAATCCATTTGCGTTCAAGTACTGATAATATGGGCTATATTGTATCAAGAAGATCTCTTATGTTACTTTCGCAAGCTTGTTGTTCGTTTACATCCCTAAATATTATAAATAGTTCGTAATTCTGTCTTAATTTATACATTGCTTGGCACGTCATGCTCATTACATTGTGCTGTTGTTGACTTGAACTAGTTTTTTTTTACGAATTAAGGTCGGATGTTTCTGAGGTAATTCAAATAAGTTCGTAAATAAATTCTTCTCACGCTGAAAACGTTCCTCCATTGCCTCTATTGTTCGAGCCCAGGCAAAGACGCTTCCCCTCTCGATATTTTCCCTCTATTTTTTCTGGTTATTCACTGCATTCATCGTTACTTTCGCAGGCTTATTGTTCGTTTACATCCCTATAAATATTATAAATAGTTCGTAATTCTGTCTTCATTTATACATTGCTTGGCACGTCATGCTCATTACATTGTGCTGTTGTTGACTTGAACTAGTTTTTTTTTACGAATTAAGGTCGGATGTTTCTGAGGTAATTCAAATAAGTTCGGAAAAAAATTCTTCTCACGCTGAAAACGTTCCTCCATTGCCTCTATTGTTCGAGCCCAGGCAAAGACGCTTCCCCTCTCGATATTTTCCCTCTATTTTTCTGGTTATTCACTGCATTCATCGTTATCCAAGGAAACCTTAAACAGTTTAATTATTATTTCAAGGAACCAAAATTTTTCATTTGTTTTTTATCTTCATACTATAATGTACGGAGCCCCTAAAAGGGACTTATGTGAAAAAATAAAAATATTTAGAGTGGACGAAATAATATTTCGTTCCCTCAAAATAATTATCGGCCCCTATTTTTCTTAAAGGTTCATTTGGGGCCTCCGTAATAATGCATAAATATAATTACTAAGTTTTTTGAACACATCAAATGTTTAGATGATTGATTTCACCGAAATTATGATGAAGTAAATTGGATGTTCTAGTCCCGGCCTCTCCACTGCAGCACCGTACGCTATTCTTAGTAACGGTACCAGACTATCACCTAATTTGCATATCCAAGAGTTTTGGATATTGATAAGGGTATTTCTCAATGCAAACTCAAGGGGAACAGACGTTTTTTTTCACTCCCCAGCCAGCTGTTTGGTCATTCTGATTGTATCGAGGAAAAAAAAAGATGGCTGCACAAAATATGCTGAATGTTCACTGACACAAAATTATCATACCGTATCACACATCATAGATCTGGAAACTCAAATGAGATGTGGTATCCCATCGCTGTTTATAGATTCCTGATCTAGCAACAAATTTCTTCTTTGGCAGTGATCGGAAATGGGACCGGGGAGAGGTTTTCCTCAATTATGAGGGGGAGAACATCTATCTATCTATCTATGTCCCATAGCCCTGGAGGCCGTTGGGGCGACATCTTGATGGCTCATAGTCGTTTCTGTGGGTGATATATACTACTACACTTGGTGGCACCCATGTCCTCTCCAAGGGGGAGAAAATACTTCTTCGCAAATACCACACCAGTGTAGTGCATCATCTATGTCTATCAATGTGTTAACATTGTGTGAATTTTTGTATTTCAGTTTAATAACGCAACGTTCGATTACACTATGCACAATAACTTACGGGGAATTATGTTTTTCTGCAGTACACTTCGTCAATTGCTTAGAAATTGGCTTAGAAATCTAGTTTAAACATGGATCTTCAATAATTAATTCACATACAAATTCACCTGGCATGATCGTCTAGTGGATAGAACGCTCGCTTTGAAAGAAGGTGATACCGGGATCAAGACTGTTTTTTCATATTTTCATTAATTTTTTGATTAATTTTGTTTTTAACTGCAAAATATATTCAGAAGCAAAGCCTTTCTGTCGCGGCTATATAATGGGAAAATAAAGTTCAAATTTCATTTTTAGTATAGCCCCGGAAACTTTCCGTCCAGAAACAATTTGACTTGGGTTACTATGGGCCAATTGTTTGTTTATAATTGTTTGTTATTGTTTATTATAACAACAAAACAAGGGTTAGTTTTTTAGTTTGCTAGTTTCCTAATCCGGTAATAACCTGATGTTGTATCTTCCCTTTAACTGACTGATCAACAGTTTAGTGTCGTTCAACATACGGAACCGAAACCGAATTATACAGTTGATGTGATTATAAGTAACCACTAAAGTTATAAGGTGATGATTACATGTGTCCAAGGACGTCATGCATGACGAATTTTGAGGTCAACCAAATTTGCCACACTGTGTTCGTGTTACACTCCATACTCATAATATTCTTCATTAAACAAATTATATTAATTATAAAATGAAAATAATAAATTGTTTAGGGGTGACGTTTCTTTTGCTGTTATGTATATCTATGTTCCATAGCCTTGGAGGCCGTTGGGGGCGACATCTTGATGGCTCATAGCCGTTGCTGTGGGTGATACCCATGTCCTCTCCAAGGGGGAGAAAATACTTCTTCGCAAATACCACACCAGTGTAGTGCATCATCTATGTCTATCAATGTGTTAACATTGTGTGAATTTTTGTATTTCAGTTTAATAACGCAACGTTCGATTACACTATGCACAATAACTTACGGGGAATTATGTTTTTCTGCAGTACACTTCGTCAATTGCTTAGAAATTGGCGTAGAAATCTAGTTTAAACATGGATCTTCAATAATTAATTTACATACAAATTCGACTGGCATGATCGTCTAGTGGATAGAACGCTCGCTTTGAAAGAAGGTGGTACCGGGATCAAGACTGTTTTTCATATTTTCGGTTTTCTCTTATTAATTTTTTGATTAATTTTGTTTTTAACTACAAACTTTATTCAGAAGTAAAGCCTTTCTGTCGCGGCTATATAATGGGGGAAAAAAAGTTCAAAATTCATTTTTAGTATAGCCCCCGGAAAATTTCCGTCCAGAAACAATTTGATTTGGGTTACTATGGGCCAATTGTTTGTTTATAATTGTTTGTTATTGTTTATTATAACAACAAAAACAACAACAAAACAAGGGTTAGTTTTTTAGTTTGATAGTTTCCTAATCCGGTAATAACCTGATGTTGTATCTTCCCTTTAACTGACTGATCAACAGTTTAGTGTCGTTCAACATATTGAACCGAAACCAAATTATACGTTGATGTGATTATAAGTAACCACTAAAGTTATAAGGTGATGATTACATGTAATACACGTGCATGATATTTGATATGAATCCAATTATTGTTGTTAACGGATTTATCCAGGGGGGTTTTCTGTGAATGACTCCTTTCTTATCACTCTGTCCTCAATCAGAATGGCAACGACTAAACTGTCAAATTATAGCCACTCACAAAAGAGCTTTTAAATCCCTGTTTCTTGTAGTTTTCCTTAACTGTATAACTCGTCCTTCACCGCAGGGCGATTGTACAAATTAAGGACACATCAAAGAACGAGTACAGTAATTGTTCCCGTTAGACCAGCTTTTCATTAGTATGTCCTAAAACAGAAGGTGGCACTTGCTCGCCATTAAAACTGAATGACGAACACTGCATGACTTCCCCCATTTTCCCACTGAGACGTTAATGCAGTATAAACAACTTCCAACAGTTAAGATGGCAATTAGAAACATTTTTTTCTACAATTGGAAATAAACAAACAGCAGTTTTTAAGTGTCTACTTGTCATTATTTTCCGGGGGGAGCCATATTGGATATGAAGGAATTGTCCAAATTTAAAATTAATAGATAGTTTTTTAGAAAGGGGAACTTAACTATTCCTATCAGGCGCGAATCCAGGGGGGGGGGGTCCGCGGGGGCACGTGCCCCCCGGGTAAATTGAGTAAAAAAATAAAAAAATAAAAAAAGGGAAAACAAATTAGTTAGTCTACATTTCGTTTGCAACCGGTAGTCTGTGATCGGGTACAAAGCAAGCTAGTCTGGTTTCTTGACCCGATTCCTCCACGTCTATAAATTGTTCCGTTTCGTCTGAAGAAGGGTCGGGGTACCGTGTGGAAATTACAATCGCCGATGTCAATTTACTGTCGGATTCTACGCCAGCACGCATAGGCCTGCGAAGTACGATGAGTCTTGCAGCTGATCTGCCGATGGTTTTAACACAGGGCAAGGAACAGTATGAAATCAAGCCCTTTTCTTGAAAATTTAAACTGGACTGAATTAAAACCAAGAAAAATTCCGGATAAATTAAAACTGAAGTCAAAAACTGCAAATTAAATGCCAAAAATCGGGGAGTGAGAAACTTATAGTGTTGTCGTCATGACATCGCTAAAATAATGGCTAAAAATAATGGCTAAAATAATGATATGTATATATATATATTCTCCATATAATCTTGAAAACTTTTGCAAAAAAAGTCAGGTGAAACTGGCCAGGAATCGCCTCAGATTGCACCACAGAGCATCCAGAATCCAAAATTTTCCGGGGCCCTTAAGCGGGCCCCGGACCCAACGCCATATGGGCTTCGCACTCGCATTTAATAATAATAATAATAATAATAATAATAAAGATTTGTAGCGCGCACATATCCACCCTGCTGGGCGCTTAAGGCGCGAAAACAAAGGAAAAAAACATGATTACAAACAACATACAATGTTAGCATAGGAAAAAAAATGTTCGTGTTGGGTGTGCCCCCCGCCTAAAAAATTCCTGGATCCGCGCCTGCCTATGGATACAAAATGTTGGTCTATCTTATAAACAAACTTATCAAATTATTCCCGAACACAATAAATACAACATCCCATGAATTTTGTTCTCAATCAAAACGATTATTACATCACAAACCGAGAATGACTCTGTGTTGGATATTTTTTTTCAAACTGTTCATTTTTAATAAGCAATTACCTGTTTAACAAACCACATGCAGAAGCACATTTTGGTCAGATAAACACGGAGAACGAGTAATTATTCCCAACAGGCCCGCATTAGATCAAAATACGTCCCAGGTGTAAAGAACAGAGGTCCCATTTGTACGTCATTAAAATTGCATGACGTACAAATACAAGTTTTTCAATCATGCTCTTCGTAAATATGCAAGATCGTATTTTCGATTTTCTTATTATTACAAATGGTTCCATACAGAGGTTATTTTCACAGAGGGGTCGGCAAGTTAATTAACTAAAGTTGTATCACTCGTGTTTTGTTCTTATACAGGCTATTATTTTTTAAATACTTGAAAATGAGACATTGTGTACGTATTTTATTCTCTTATGGACTCTTTGTAGGCCTACATTGTTGTAATTTTAACCTTTTTATTGTTTATAATTGTAAAGCGCTTTGAGGCTCTCGCATAAAGCGCTATATAAATTCAATGGCAGAATTTAGCTTGCTTGAGTTAACAGTAATTGAGTGCCTAATCATAAAAAAAACATGCATAAACAACATTCTGATGAAGTGGGTGGAACAACTAGCTGGTAATCAAGCTTCAATGCAAAGAAAACTAAATTGCTGTCCCTATCTCGTTCTATAGAGATGATACATTTCCATCTGTACTTATGGGTTTCTTGGCTTTGCCTGAGGTATCTGATCTGCGTCTTCTTTGTCTTGACATATCCTCTAATCTTACAAGTTTATCTCAGGTATTGGAAAGAGTGCTTCCATGTGAGTATGTTGTACATCGAGCTCGTATTGGTGCACCCGACTAAATAAACTCCCATAGTAAACAGTGCTAAATACAAAATATTCAAACATCATTAAAAATATTTAGAAGTCCCACAGTTTTTAAAACTAAAAGATAAAATATTGATCGATATATAACCTTTTATTTTCTTCTCTATTTACTGTCTAAAGTCCAGGTTTCCATCGAGTTATTCTCATCCCAATGAAAACCACCCTCTACAATATTGAAAAATCCCACACTGAAAAGCAGCCATTTTGGAAAAAGGCCTTACGCTTGAAATCAAATTAGGACTACTAGTGTGTCCAAAATACTCAATGTTGGAAGCCAAGGACCCCCAGGTCATGATCATTTTTACACAATCCCTCAAATGAATGGGCCTCAAATCTTTGTTTTTCAGAAAAATTTGAGGACATAGGGCCTACACTTTATGATAAAACAGCTCAGCGCATGAATTCCTCACTATTTAGTGGAGTTCACCCTTTAAGTGTTTACCTACAGCCTGATGGTATCTTGTATTTGTATAAGACAAACCCCACGTTTCCTAATGGAGTATTGTTTTCACATTTCGACTGATGCTCCTGCGTGTACGTCATCTATATCTTTAGATTTGGTGCAGCACATCCATTTCTCACGTTTCGAAGTATGGCGGGAAATATAGCCTGTGCAGACTGACCAATAGTGATGAATTAAGTATTATCAGAAGTATATTACCTGTGTAGTTAATAGATTTCTTCTGCTCTCTTAATGTAAAAGAGTGAAAACCACTCTTTTAAAGAGCTATATGGCGGACAAGTCTTTTTGGAGTGAAAAATACAGTAAAAGGCTACCAATTCAATCTTTATACACTACCAATTTTACTCTTTATCCGCTCCAAAAAGACCTGTCCGCCATATAGCTCTTTAAAAGAGTGGTTTTTCACTCTTTTACATTAAGAGAGTGGTATAGTGCGCAGGCAGAGAATGTCTTTTTTTTTTATTAAATAAAAAGTCATGAGAAAGGTGTGAAAAAACCCACATTTATCCCTTTTACACAAAAACAACTGCGTCAGATTTGGACCCCCTTCTTTCAAAATTCCAGCATATACGTCAAACAATTTGTGTGACTAATCTACCCAGCGAATTACTATTCCACCCGGCTTATCCGCCCTGGCAAATAACTAATCCGCCCGGGTGAGTATCTTATCAGCCCGGGCAAGTATATTATCCACCCAGGGGAATTACTAATCCGCTCGGCTTATCCGACCAGGTAAATAACTATTATTCCGCCCAGGCAAATTACTATATAAATCCGCCCGGGCGAATTACTAATCCGCTTGAGCGAATAACTAATCCGCCAGGGCAAATTACTAATCCGCCCTGCTGCTACGTCAAATGGTGTCCTTGGGCGATGATGTCACGAGATACAAGTCTCCAAATCTCCCTGTCATTCATGCAGGTTGATAGCTGATTTGTTGTTGTTGTTCTGAACCCTTAATCAAATAGGCATGTGTCCCTGCGAATCCTCCAGGGCGAATAACTACGGGCAGGGGAGGGGGGGGGGTGGGGGTGAGATTTCTCGCCGATGTTTGGTTAAGCCAATGAAGTCAAGCGCATTCAGTACCTCAGCCTGTCCTTTTTTATGAAATAAAAAGACAGTTCCCATCAGTCTACATACTGGCAAATCACCATACGGCAGACGTTGCCTAGCTACCAGCCTTTTCAAAATAACATCTAGGGATTTCAGGCTTCATTTTGTTGCCAACCTTCTGCTAGTATGGATTAGACCTTACTGTAGCGAAAATGAAAATGTAAATGCAGAGATCTTGTGCAAAATGCTTGTTACTCAGTCGCAGAAATGAAATGAAATGTGGCTGAAATTGTCAAAAAGAAAAATGTGTTTATAAGCATGAGCAGGCTTAAGGGGCTAAGGCAGGGAGTGGAGGGGATTTATCCTCGAGGTTCCGCCCGCCACTGCCCCGTCGGTAACATGCATTTTGAAAACAAATATTCTGAACCCTTAGTCGAATATGCCTTAGTGCAAAGAAATCTGAAAACCTACAAGGCTTTTATTATCAATTTTTACGATTAAATGCTGTATACATTTTATTTGATATTTTCGTTTCAAGATTTCAAGGCAAGGTAAACTATGGATGGCACTAAACAAAAGCAGCATTATTTGAAGACGACAGCAGGACTGATTTAAAATACAGCTAAAACTGATTTCAGCGTTTCGTCAACTTAACTTCACACATGGTCTTCTGCGCCCTTACATTTCCTTTGAGACACATCTATTTTTTATTAAATAATGCTGTGCGAAGACCTACTTATATCAAATTCAAGACATTAAATTATCATATTTTAAACAAGTTAAGGTGCATCGCACCTGTCCCCTCACTCCTTTGAAAACAATTTACACCACAGACTTCCGGCTAAAGTAATTAACACAGTAAGCGTCACCATCTTCAAGTTCTTTAATATAACTAGAATCCCACAGGATTGACGAGTCCCTAATTCCAAAACCGAAGCTGGAAGGAAATTGGACAGGAAATAGGGCCCAGTAGTTAGGCGCGCGTCGCCTCAAATGTTAATGTTTTTTATATATTTCATTGCTGAACTACGTACCATTCATATACTCTTGCTTATGCCCTAGGCCATGGCCATCTCCTATAATTACATCAGTCACTTGAGGTATTGTTAGCGTCACATCCCCCTCAGAGCAAAACATGGAAGAGTAATTGTACCTCGTTCTGTGTTCCTCTTCTGTGAGGCTACACTGTTCAGTCCCTGCTAACCAAGCCTACTATATCTCCGTCAAAAGAGTTCATGACTACCCGTTTAATCTTATTGAAACATTGTTGCCTAGGTAACCCTCCAGCTCTACCATGCCTCAGAATGAGCGGGCGGCCGGAGTGCTTAAATTTGTTCCTATAATTTGAGTGCCTTCCCAGCGGCGTAGCCAGGACTTTTTCAGTGGGGGGCACAGGGGGGGGGGCATTGCTTTTCAGTGGGGGGGGGGGACCCAGGGGTATGGGTTTTCCCTTTTCTTTTTTGGGGGCACTATGAGGATTTTTCGTGGGGGACACCTGGGGGGGCACTGTAAATTTGTGGGGGGTGGAACACGTGTCAGCCCCCCCCCCGTGGCTACGCCGCTGTGCCTTCCCCATTATGGATACATGAATGTATATGGCTCTCTTGAAATCTCTTTAAGCATTTTTTAGATTGGTTGGTTCAAACATAGTAAAAGCCAATTTACGTCAAACAAGGATGATATCAGCGCTGAATGTATCGATAACAAATACCATGCATGGATGCATTGACAATTTTCCCCCGCGCTAACTCTTGCTGATTGCTCTTCCACGCGATTATGCCTATAGCAATAACAACAAAAGACAATAATAAAAAGGACTTACGTTGTCCATGAATAATGAATAATGCATATTTCGATTCCCATTCTCATCGTCCACGATGAAGTTAATGGTAGCCTATTGACAATTCTCCATTGTTATATTACTTTATAAACCATCTCAATAAGCCTGTAAGTATCTTGGACGTTATTACACATTCTTGCTTCATCGTGGCATGTTGTACACATAATAACTGACCTGATTATAACATTTCCGAAGATTGACCCTGGATTTAGCTCAAGGATATCAACCAGGTAGAAACCTGCGTTCTAGTAATAAATCTCGTTTGATTCTACCAGTTATTTATGGTTCCCGACCCAAACCTCTGAACAGTTCAAAATCCGGGTTAAACGACTTTCTTTGTTTAATTGTTGATGTCACTGCATAGGGACCTCACGATGATCTACGCTATATATAAGAATTGTTTGGGTAGGTTGGTAGGGATTTTTTGTGATATTTTTTATATGGATTTGATGTATGTACTTTTATGCATATGCAATACATGCATGTGTGTATGTTTGTGCAATGTTTAAAAACATTTTAACAAATTCTTTTGTACAATATTGTTTTTAAAAAAATACACATAAAATAGGAGAAAAAAAATTAAAAAAAATCCTGAAAAAAAATTTAAAAAAATAAATTCCCGACTCTACCGTTCACAAATATTATTGAGTCTGTTACATGAAGTATATGCACATTAGTATATATATACATGTACACACCACATGTACACACCACATGTACACCACATGTACACACCACATTCGATGGAGTTTGGGCTGAATTACGCCGCGCCAGTCAGGAATGGGCCCAGTCAATTGGACCATTTTCCCGGTTGAAACCGGAAATTGAACATTCTAAAGCACTATAACAAGGTCTGCAGTCAATGTGATAGGGAATTTGAATATGACCAGTGACATCTTGTCTTTATCAAAAAAAATTGATGACGTCATCACAGATCAGTGCGCCCCCTAGCAGCAGTTTATAAAAGGGAACATTTCCCTATCTCAGAAATTATTTAACAGTTTCACCAAATTTAGCACGACGATAAAAGACGTTCAATGTATTACTTTTTTGAAGTATAAATTTCAGTCACTTGACTTAAGGTGTTCAGCATAGCACATTATATGTAATTCTAATTAAATGTTTTGAAAAATCATATCTTCTGAACCAAATGCTCTTCAAATGACCTGATCTGACCAAACCTTTACTGACCGCTCATTTGTCTTCATTTTTTACACTCATATTTTCTATTTGCAGGTTTTCAGTCACGCTCGCGTCGGCGGGTTTGGAGCTCGATTGGCGGACCAAACCCACAACTTGCGAGTCAGTTGGAAGGTATGATATGGAAGGAGCTTAAGGAAAGTGACAGGTTGCCGTCTTTTCATTATACTAATGAAATTTTGATTATTTACAACTAAATTTATGAGTGCGTCTCTTGTTTGAGCTATTGTGATTTTGTGGACTTAAGTAGTGATCCCCTTACCAGCATTTTCAATTAATTCCCCTTGGGAAATCCAATTTCATTTGAAAAGTACAATTGGACACAATTAAGTATAATTGGACATAATTATGTCCAGTCGGACACAATACGTTCCATGATCCTATTGATTAGTGACATTTAAAAAAACCAAAAAAAAACCAACAACACCAAACCATGGAGGTAGAATTAGACCTCCATGACCAAACCAAACCCTTACAAACTATAGGCCTTTTCACACTACAGAAAATCTCCGGGTTGGACACGGGTCCGACACGTGTAATCTTGACTGACCTTTTCACACTGTAAAATGTAACACGGCGCCGATCCGTGTAAGATGCTCGATCCGTGTCGAAACTAACCCTGCTCATGAGGTGGGTTGAGAGCTTTCGATCCGTGTTGAGACCATGGAGGAAGAATGTTTTCTTCCTCCATGTTGAGACCGCCGACACGTGTTGAAAGCGCCGCGAAAGCGTAGTGTGAAAAGTCACTGGGTTGATTTTCGATCCGTGTGCATTATTGTAGTTATGAAACAACAAACAAACTAATGACCTTTGCTCGCAACGCAGTGTCGCAATGCAGTGTGGGACTTTCTGCTGTGACCAGTGTAGACTCGAGCGTAGTGTGAAATGATCGAGCAATTACACGTGTCGGATCCGTGTCGGATTTTCCTTCCTCCATGGTTACACGTGTAACCCCAAAACGGATAGTGTGAAATCATACCGGAATTGAACCGTGTTGAAATTCTTCAGAGTCAACACGGAGTGGAACCGTGTACACTTCTACACGTGTAAGAGGTACATAGTGTGAAAAGGCCTTAGTTCATAATGATTGTTTTAGCGGAGCAAAGTGAACTCGATAAACCTGTCCAATGTAAAACGACGTTTGGTAACAAGCCTGCACAAACCACAACCAATATGCAAACCACAACTGATCGTCCCAGAATAAGACAAGAGACAACCCGATTTTTTTGAATCAACCACTCGCAATTAAATGACGATTGCCCGCAATTGAAGGTTGAAAGCACTGCCATTGCTGTAGCCAAGTCTCTCTCAACCAATTCCACATTCTGAACCAATGGTCAAATTGGTACCTAAGGTTCAAATTGGTAACTACTTCCACCCAACACTATATGTAAAACGACAAACGGCGGAAATAGTCAAACATTAACCTCATTTTTGTACCGAAAAAATAATTTGAGTAAAAAGAGTCAACAGAGATGAAGTGTCACTGAATGTGATTGCACTATCATATCTGAATCATATTATTTATTTATTTATGGCATCATTATTGGCATAAATCATTCATGCGCCGCATTTCAATTAAAAATCATCATTTTGTCTGAATCTTTTGTTATTATCTATACTACAATTGTAATTATCACTGTAATTGATTAATATTTGTAAAGTGATCAATTTAACCTCATCTCATGTCTTTTGTAAACCGTTTCATGTCCTGTGTAAGGTTTTGTCTGTCCAATAGAGAAAAGTACAAAAGCATTATGCTTTACTTTTTTGTTCATAATTAAAAATTATGCGTTCATCTTTGTACTGTAATGTATTTCTTATTGTCGGCAATTTCAATTTCTAAAAGTACACATAGTATATCGCTTGAAGAGAAATTGCTGGTAATAATTATGCAATAACAAAACATGGACCACGTTTGTGCCAACAGGCCTATATTTTCAATTCTCATACTGGTGAAGTGAAAGACACACAGCCACTGTAAGAAATATTGGGCAAACACGGTTGACATATCAACAGGTTACACAATTGGTTTATCATTGCCCAATGTTGGATAATTGTTTGCTGCAATATGTGAACAGTTGTGATAAATACTGACCAATTCTGGGAGAAATAACCTTACCTAACCCCATGTTGCCCATTGTTTTTACAGGGCAACTACATGCATGTTTTGCTGACTTCAAAACCAATTAGTCCAGTAAGAATTGACAAGATTGACAAAAGTTGAACATTTTACTGATGTGGCATCATTATTTGCATAATCATTGATGTGCCGCATTTCAATTAAGTCATAATTTTGTCTGAACTTTTTGTTATTGTTTACTACATTTGTAATTACACTCTTAAAACTATAGTGTCAGTGACAACTCTTTATAAAGTTGGATTTAACTTTTAAAACTGTTGAATTAACATTGATAAAGTTAGACTTAACTTGACTCCGTGTTAATTCAACACTTTCTTTGAGTTGAATTTAACTTTATAAAGTGTTGTCACGAACTCTTATATGGTATATTCAACACTTTAGTTTTAAGAGTGTACCGGTATGTGACTGGCTCTGGTAAAACCCTAAACTTGGACCCAACTTTTCGTAGTGACCTCCCAAATTTATCGTGAAAATTAACAATGTACCCAACAACGTTTCAGGACTTTTCTTTTTCCATCTTAATCTAGAGAAAATGTTCTAACTGTATATGGTGACATGAAAATCTCAAACTGGTCCCCGGGGTCAGTTTTGCCAGAGCGGGTCATATATTATTTTAGGTACCCTACTAATGTTTTCAGTTAACATTGAATTTTCTTTTGAATTAACGTGTCTGAAATACACTCCTTTTCATGTGCACTTGCTGGCGGCCATTTTTATTTCTAATTTCCCAAGGATGATTCGCGTTGATTTTTATTTATTTTTTAAAATTGTTGTTTTATGTCTGGGTCCTTGTCAATTCTTACTGGATTACTGGGGGCTTTCCACGAAATGTGGTCCTCACGCCATCAAGGGACCTAGAAACCTCATCCCCAGGGACCTGGTTCTCACTTGACCCTGGTGGGAAAAATGATTTCCGCAACGCCAATTGATTACTACAACATAATAATCAGCTATATTGTTTCGAAGGAAAACAAAATCTTTAGATATGTTTTACTTATATTATCATGCCTATATTACATTTTGTTAACACGTAACATGTTTTTATAATAATTTTTTTTATCGAAAAAAAAACAAAAACAGTAATAATTAGTTTCACTTAAATTACCGAAGACATGAATATTTTAAAGGGACAATATCGTCACGATCAACAGGGCATGGAATCGGAGTGCTATAGTTGTAGATTAACTCAGTGACTGGAAATAATACCCCACATGATAAGGTCATAATACCGTTGCTGCAGCATAAATGAGCCAGTAATTTTCAGTTACCGTGTTCATCTTAACCCATGACACCGATTCCATGCCCTGTTGAAAGTCTGCTCTGATCGTGACGATACTGCCCTTTTAAGGAATGGTTGGTTGACACCATCATTAACTTTACACCAAAAAAGTTTTATGTAACACAGATTTATGTCAATACTTATGTTGTATACTTTTATTTCACGAACTCACGAACTTTCACGAACTTATTTTCTTTTATTTCACGAACTCACAATTATAATACACACATTTGTTTTTTACAACACAGGTGCAATGTTACGTACATCATTCAAGTACCCTCAAGAATCCTCAAAAACATGTACACTTTTGGTAAAATATCTGCAAAAAAATGCATCCACACTTAACAAGAACCTGTGAACGTGTAATTAGCTTTTGTCTATACGGCGGTATTATAACGTGAAAACTAGATAAAAATAGAAACGTTTGTGTAAGTATTCGATCTACTGTGGAAATGGGTCACGCCCGTGATTCATAATAATTACGTATTGGGCCGACTATTATATTATTAAAAATGTCAGACGGAATAATTTCTCAGGATGCATGCTTGCTACCACCACCAACTTCACATTTAAGTAGGATTTGAAGCTTTGCAAAGTGGAAGTACAGTTGAGGTGAGGTTTGCGATAGCACCATGTAAACAATCAATGACTAAAACTCCTAAGAGATTGTTTACTGCAAACCTTACTTCTAAGTAAGTAATTATAGATTTGATGGGCATATATTATTAAGTAACTTTTGTGTAAGGTTAATTACCGAAGGTATACACCACTTGATCCACAGAAAGCAGCGGCGTAGCCACGAGGGGCCTGGGGGCACGTGCCCCCCCCCCCCACAAATTTCCAGTGCCCCCCCAGGTGCCCCCCACGAAAAATCCCGATAGTGCCCCAAAAAGAAAAGAAAAAGAAAAGGGAAAAAACCCATACCCCTGCCCCCCCCCCCCCCACTGAAAAGCAATTCCCCCTGTTCCCCCCACTGAAAAAGTCCTGGCTACGCCGCTGACAGAAATATACTGGGAAGGAGAGGCTGGGAAGGGTGTGTCTGTTTGGAGGTTACGAGGGAAGTGTGGGAGGGGATATAGTCAATATCGTTATTTGTTTAAAAAACTTACAAAAATTATGTTAAAACTTCACCACAGATAATTACATTTTATATTTAATGAGTGATAAACTTTTATTTTTTCAGCATTCGTTGTATGAGCAACCATAAGTAAACATTCAATTAATTTTCAACAATTTGTACAAAATGAACCTGAACATGTAAAATGGACAATATCGTCACGATCAGAGCTGATGACTTTCATCAGGTCATGGAATCGGTGTCCTTGTTTAAGATGAACACAGTCATTGAGAAATACTGGCTCAGTTATGCAGCAGCAACGGTAATAATAGTATGACCTTATCGTGTGAGGTATTATTTTTCAGTCACTGAGTCAATCTAAAAATAGCGTGACGATATTGTCCCTTTAATATGAACGTTTAAAGCCGATATATACTAATTGATCACAGTGATTCATGAAACTTACTTAGTTGATGAGGTATATCTACGGAAGCCGGATAGTGCCAAGGGAAATATTTTTCATGAGTGCGTGAATATTTTTTTTGTACCATTTATCTGGCGGCCGCCACATAATTATCTGGAGGCCGCCACTTATTATCTGGCGGCCGCCACTTAATTATCTGGAGGCCGCCACTTATTATCTGGCGGCCGCCACTTAATTATCTGGCGGCCGCCACTTATTATCTTGCGGCCGCCACATAATTATCTTGCGGCCGCCACATATTATCTGGCGGCCGCCACTTATTATCTGGCGGCCGCCACATAATTATCTGGCGGCCGCCACTTAATTATCTGGCGGCCGCCACATAATTATCTGTACTACACGTTCTTTATTTATTTCGCGGGTTTAGAGTGCGCGCGCGGTGTTTCATGTCTATTGATGGCCTCCGTGCACTTTCAGCTTTCTCTACTTTATCAGGTAAGGTCTCCTTTGTATCTCCTTTGTAATCCTTGATTTGTATAAATTTAAGATAATTATGTGGCGGCCGCCAGATAATAAGTGACGGCCGCCAGATAATTATGTGGCGGCCGCCAGATAATTAAGTGGCGGCCGCCAGATAATAAGTGGCGGCCGCCAGATAATTATGTGGCGGCCGCCAAATAATAAGTGGCGACCGCCAGATAATTAAGTGGCGACCGCCAGATAATTAAGTGGCGGCCGCCAGATAATAAGTGGCGACCGCCAGATAATTAAGTGGCGACCGCCAGATAATTAAGTGGCGGCCGCCAGATAATAAGTGGCGACCGCCAGATAATTAAGTGGCGGCCGCCAGATAAATGGTACAAACAAATATATTCACGCACTCATGAAAAATATTTCCTTTGGCACTATCCGGCTTCCGTATATATCAAACATCCTTTGAAATATTTCTGTCCAAAGTGCTGTAATTTATTTATTTATTTTATTAAAAACAGTTTCCCAACTGAATTTGTGTCCTCTGGGGACAGAAACATTAAAATGAATGATATATGTTTAACAAATTTAAGTGCATTTTAAATCATTTTCTTGATTCAGAACCTTTCACAGTTTGGTTGTTTTATGTATATATCTTGATTCAAAGGAAGTAAGCAAATAGTTAGTACTGGCTTGAAGATTGATTTTCTGTTCTGCTATTGGTTGTATGATTCATGTGGATAAAGATATCCATCGAAGAAGAAAGACGTAAACTGTAAAAGAATATTTTCGATTGGCAAACACGATATATCTTCAAACGTTAAATCTTGATCTTCCGTCAGATTTGTATTCAATCAATAGTAAGCGGGGGGAAAACTTGACTTATTTTGATAACATTAAAGTACCTCAGACAGAAAGCGTTCAAAGGATTGTTGTTACTATTATCAACTTAAAGGGACAGTATCGTCACGATCAGAGCAGACTTTCAACAGTGCATGGACTCGGTGCCCTAGCTTAAGATGAACGCAGTGACTGAAAAATACTGCACTCTTAAAACTAAAGTGTTGAATAAACATTTTTAAAGAGTTCGGTCAGTAATAACTCTTTATAAAGTTGGATTTAACTTTTGAAAGTGATGAATTAACATTGATAAAGTTAGACTTAACTTGACTTTGTGTTAATTCAACGCTTTCTTTGAGTTGAATTTAACTTTATAAAGTGTTGTCACTCACTGAACTCTTAAACGGTTGATTCAACACTTTAGTTTTATTGTGACTTAAAAGCAGCAACAGTAATATGAACTTACCACGTGGGGCATTATTTTCAGTCACTGAGTTAATTTAAAACTACCAGTCCGACTCCATGCCCCGTTGATCCTGACGGTGTTGTCTCTTTAAACCCCACGTTAATTTAAAGCTAAACTATACATAACAGCAAAAGAAACGCCACCCCCTAAATTTTGTTAAGTAATTATATTATTAAACATAATAAATATACAATGTTGTGGGATGGTTGGCTGCCAGGTCAACCAAATTTGCCACATTGTGTTCGTGTTACACTCCATACTCATAATATTCTTCATTAAACAAATTATATTAATTATAAAATGAAAATAATAACTATTTTTAGGGGTGACGTTTCTTTTGCTGTTATGTATATAATTTTAATGTTAAAAGATTAACAATGTTATACGTTCCTTTTAATAAAAATTGCAATGACATTAACAACTAAACCAATAAGTACAATTATTACAGTAACTTAAAAACAAATGGTCATGTTCATTTTTATGCATTATACCGGTGTTCGATATAGCGGCGTTTCACTGTAAACACACAACGTCATAATGGCCATTCCACTTAGGCAGGCCCTATTTATTGACGTTTCCAACAATGAAGAAAAAGTCTGGAATGCTCTGATGCATCTTAGAAAACATGATTTTCTTAGTTGGAGTAGATATTAAGGCATAATTGAGTAAATTGACACACATCTTTACGATGCTACCACAAGTTAACGCACAGCCTTTAACCAAGGCGCCCCGGCCGGAAAAGTTTGGTCGCATAATTTGCCCCGCTTATTAGCTACACTGTAAAAAAAACATGTAAATTCCTACAGCAAAATGTAGGCAACTCTATTTCCAACAATGTATTACAATTTACATAACAAGTGTGTTAAACTGATTTCTGTAAACGCTTAAAATGAAACTGCAGTACGTTTCCATATTTGTTTGTTTTACCCATTCTGATTCTCTTTATCGGCCCACAAAGAATATGTCCAAACAAATATGGAAACGTACTGCAGTTTCATTATTAAGCGTTTACAGAAATTGTGTAAATCAGTTTAACACACTTGTTATGTAAACTTGTTGGAAATTGCAAATTGCAAATTGTTGGAAATAGAGTTGCCTGCATTTTGCTGTAAATTTACATGTTTGTTTTTGTTTTTAAATTTTTTTAATTTTTTTAAATTTTATACAGTGTATCCAAACTCTTGGTCACAGTGCATATGCACACACTGCACAGATCCAAATGCAAACATGCACACTGTATGTGTGCATGTAGATTGACCATTCGTAGTCCGCAGGGTAGGGCGACGCGCCTTGATCTTCTGTACTTGCCAAAATTAAAGGCGGATCACATTATTATAATACAAAATTTGAATGAAAGACGTATTTTCATTGGTTATTGGTTGGCCCAGCAATATCCTTGACCAAGGATGTTGTCATAGTGTGCACTTACCACGGTACCCCCATCCCGTACCGATTTCTGGCCCGAGAAATTCAGCGCTGTCCCCGGATTATAGGGTCCACACACATAACAGCGAGATCAATAACTGAGTCGTGGGTACGGTTGTGCATCGCGACCACGTACATGGTCGAAATCAATCAATAGCCTTGATCCTTCTGTAATCAATGTTTCTTTATTTCTCAAGTGAAATCCCTGTGCAGAAATCAATACGGGATGGGGGTACTGTGGTAAGTGCGCACTACGCCAACAGCCTTGGTCAAGGTCTAGTTAACGCATGGAACAGTGGTCCAAGGCTCACTGTAGCGAAAGAAACATGTCGTCAGTGTGGACTGTTGGCGGACTTTAAATTCGCCAATAATGCTTCAAAACCATTTCTGTTTTGCATCGTTTAAAGGAAAAATGCAACATTGGTAATTACAAATTAACGTTATCCGAACGCTAACTTGATGTGAGGTTGGTAAATTTACCAGTCATCCTGAACAAGTATTTTGTCTGAAGTACTACCATTTAATAAAACACGAATTATTAAGGAACCTTTTCTTATATGTGACCCGCTCTGGGCAAAACCCGAAACTTTTCGGCATTTACCATAATGCGTAACAGCCATGAAAAGGTCAAAAACTGACCCCAGTGACCAGTTTGAGATTTTCATGTCACCATGTAGAGTTATGGAGTGCCATGGTCGAGCGGTCTAGTGCATTGGACTTGTGTTCTGGTGGCTGGGTCGCCAGAGTGTGGGTTCGAATCCTGGCCGCGACCGTGGTGCTTGTGTCCTTGAGCAAGGCACTTTACCGTAATTGCTTCTCTTCACCCAGGAGTATAAATGGGTACCTGGCAATAGCTAGGGAAGTAACCTGCGATAGACTGGCATCCTATCCAGGGGGAATGGAAATATTCTCAGTCGTTTCATGCCAACGAAACCGGAGATAAACACCGGCCTGATGAGCCAATATAGACTTTTTATGTAGAGTTAGAGCATTTTCTCTAGATTAAGATGGAAAAAGAAAAATCTTAATTTTCACGATAAATTTGGGAGGTCACAGATAAATTTATAAGTGTTAATGTGTTTCACACCATTCTCATGAATACACACTGAGTTTGTAACTGAATATATATCTTGCTTCAAAGAAAATAAGCATACTAATTCGAAACAGTTTTGTCAACATTACCAATGTTGTACCTTGATGCAAATCCCAGTACCCGCTTCTATTGCACTCAAGCATAGCCTATCGTCATTGGTAGAAAAGAGAGGTTTAGAAGTCTGCACTTTAAGACAAGAGGTCCGTAGGTTCTAGTCTCGCCTTAGTCGCATTTGGATAATTGTTGCTGCAGAAATCCGAACACAATGAGTGCATGGACGGATCATCATGAGCACAGGCCCTGGGCACAAATTCACCACGGGCCCATACACGCGCATAATACTACTAGTACTATGCTTTTTTTTTTTTTTTTTTTTTAAACCAAGGGCCCCTATTGGCTCCTGGGCCCGGGGCACGTGCCCAGTTTGCCCGTGCGGTAATCCGTGCATGAATGAGTGTAATGGAACGTAAATTCAACATAAGCCACGCTCCCCATGGAGTGGTTAAAACTATCTGTCAACCGCACGAAAATGCTTTGCCCACTTATCCTTAACGTAATGAAAGAAGGCGTAAGAGTTGATGCTTATGTTTTGCCAAAGATAAGAATCTTACAAACGATTACCAATACAAAGCTAAGAGTTTTACGGATACCATTTCAGCGAGATAATCACATTGAAATCGTGAAAACATGACGAAAGGTTCTCACCCTAATTACACAGCGAATTATTCTTGCATGCATCGGAGCCACACGTTGAACGACGAGTGCAGGTGCTGTAAATACAACGCGCGCACATGACACATTTATACATACGAAGAGTATAATACAGCACTGACTGACTCACGTTGGAGAAGAGTCAAACGATAATGTTATCTTAGTGCATCAGATTTGTATTCTGATGGCTGTATTCTGAGTCGTCAGGATGTGGGTTCGAATCCTGACCGCTTGTGTCTTAGAGCAAGACACTTTACCATAACTGCTTCTCTTCACCCAGGAGTAAATGGGCAGTGTTGGTTGTAAATGAGCTGTATACTCCCGATCCCCAGGGAGCTGAGATGGTTTCAAGAGTGTTGTTGTTGTTGTTGTTGTAGGGTATGTGGCACTTATGGCAATCGATGTGCCCTTTGTGCCATTAACGATAAGTTGTTCGCTAATCTTAACAGGTTGGGGTTGGTAGGGAGGGGTGTAAGTGATCCTCAGATCATAATGTGCCACTAGTGTCCTAGGGGTCGAGCCGTGCACCTTGCAGTTTGTCTAGTCTCCGCCGGCTGATTTGCAGGCTCGCAACACCTCCCAGGTGATGACGTGTGACACAGTGACCCGCCAATCACCCGTAGCCCTCCCACCTGATTTTTGCAATACTCAGTTAATCATAAAGAGGCATATTATTTAGATTTGGATGTTACAATTTTTGATGTATTTAATGATTTCAGTAGTTTTCTTTTTTCCCCAGAAGTTGTGTTAATGTTACTGTTTGAGGTAATTTGAGATTTTCTATAAGGGTTCTGCGTTGTGTGTTGTAATTTGGGCAGGTTAAATATGAGCTGAAAGTGATCAGATTCCATTGTAAGATTGTAAGAACCATAAATGTAACAATCATGTAGTTGTTTTATTTGTTTTTCTACCTTTGGCTAGTGTTTGTTTTAGGAGTATTTGGTGGACCCATATTTGTTTGTGTTTGTTTTCTGTCAGGTGATTTTTTCCTTGTGTTGACAGGTGATTGTGAAGGTGTTCTGTGTTTTCTTTGTTTTTCTTTTTGTGTTATTGTTTCTTTGGAGTGGAAGACGTGATTTACTAGTGATATTACGGCAGCGGTTCTATCATCTTTATTTTTGATAGTATCCCATATTTGCATTGCACCAGCAAGTAATTCGATTAGCTCTTGTTCATTGTATGTGTTTTGTTGTGTTAATTCAGTTTGGGTTTCTGTTACTTTGTCTGTTTGGGTGGTAGTCCTTAGTAATTTTTTTTGTGGGATGCCGAGTTGGGAGGTCTATGTCATTATTTGTCTTTGTGTTTTGTTGTTGTGTTTTTTCTTTAATGTTTGTTGTTTGCTATGTGGGTGTTGTTTGGCTGGGTGTGTTTGCTCCAATTGTAATGTCGGTTCTTATAACTTTTGCTGCCTCTGCATATGATATTTTGTATGAAAATCTAACATTTTGAATTTTTCTTCTTGTTTCATTGTGTGACATCCACCATAAGCTAACGAGTGGCTTTCGCCACACCTACAGCATTTTACTTTTTCTTTTTGTTGGCATTGTTCAAAAGTATGTGACTCGCCACATCGCACGCAGCGTGTTGAGCTTCTGCAGTTGTTTGCCACGTGGCCTAGTCTTTGACAATTAAAGCATCTTATTATTGGAGGAATGTAGGGTTTTACTGTGAAGTATTCGTATCCAATATGTGTTTTCTCTGGAAGGTTTGGTGTACTGTAGGTTAGGCATATTGACAGACTGTTTTCTAGTTTTCCGTTTATTTTGCTCATACGGTCTTTTTACATTAGTCACACCTTGGCTTTTACATGCTTTTTCGGTTACGTCTACTGGAATGCCGGTGATGACACCTTTACTTTGAGTTTGTGATTTGGCAAATTCGGCGGTTACGGTCCATTGGTCCAATTGTGTTATTGTTTGAAGTTTTCTTGCTTGAGCTGAGGTGTAACAGCATACTGTGATTCCTCCTTGATAATTTTTTGTTACAGTTTTTATTATGTCCTTTCCTACTTTGTTCAGTGCTTTTGCAATTTTTATCGGATTTAGTTTAGCAAGTTTGATGTCTGATTGATTTGGAGTGTTGTTATCTTGAGTAAATCTGCGTTTAGGTTGTGGAGTTTTGTAGTCGCTGTCGTCTGATTCTGTGTATATATCGCTGTAAGTTATGCTGTTTGATTGTGTGCGTTTACGTTTTATTTTCTTTGATTGAGAATCGTTTTGTGCTTGGCTGTACATGGTGTCTAAAGTTGATCGTGGACGGTTATCTTGAAAATCCATTGCTGATTGAGATGTTTGATCTGTGTCAGATTCTGAGTCTTCATCATCAGCCATGGCTGATTTAGATCAAGAAATACTAAATAATATGCCTCCTGATTTAATGGTATCGCTTACCTTGGTTAGCTTCTAGTGAATGAGTAAATCTTTATTGTACCAGTAAGTCTACTGATCAAAATTAAAATCGGAATTCAAAATTCGTGCCACACCCAAAGAAACGTCATAGAATTCAAGCCGCAGTAGCAGACTCAATACGTGTTGTCGCATCAAAGTCCAGACATGAAGTCCGTTTCAAGAGTGATTTGAGCCTGATGAGCAGGGGTAATATTTAGGCGTTGCAAGCTCCAGTTCGGTGGATAAGCGTGCTATATTATACACATTGTTATTGTTACCGGTATCTGCTGTTTTACACTGAGATGAATACAATGGCTTACACAACTGGTCGTATTTTCCTCAGGAGACGGCGGTTCCAGAAGCAAAGGACTCTGACAAAACCCTGTCTAATGCGCGGACTGGTTGAGGCGTAGATAAACGGGTTGAGTGCCGAATTGACCCAAATTGTGTAATACACGGAATTCCATAGCAACCAGGTGAACTTTACCTTTTTGACGATGAACAGAAGCTGTATTACGTAGTAAGGGATCCAACTCATGGAGAACACGCTGACAATTATGGCCAACGTGATAGCGGCCTTTCTGTGTTTCTTGTACGACTTCCTGGTGTACTGTTTTGGGGCTTGTTCCGAGGTGGTCGGCTCCGCGGCTTGGTTGCTGTTAGTAGTCTGCAATGCCGGGTCGATGACCGTTATATGAGTTGGTTGGGATGGTGCCTCAGCTGCCGTACGAACTAAACTCCTAGACCGCTTGAGGATGTTCGCGTACACTCCGCAGTTAAAGTAGGCCAAGAAGACTGCCGGAATGACGAACCCCACCATAATCTGGGCAATGTTGTAATTGAGGATGTACAACACGCCGAAATCGCAGGTGACTGAGTAATTGACGATATAGGACTGCGCATTGACCCAGAGATCATTAGCCAATATTGGTATGGCATGGAATAGCAGAGACACAGTCCAGGTAGCCCCGATAAGGGCCCCTGAAAATACCTTCTTCTGGTATTTCCGATACTTCAAGAATCTCGTCACCAAGAAATAACGGTCCATGCTGATGAGAACAATAGCAAAGGCAGACTGCATGCAGGCGGAATAATCTAGGATAGACCAGAATGTGCAGAGGCCTCTCTTGAAGGGCCAGTTACCGAAATACCGCCATAAGTTGTTGAAGGTGAGTGAATTGAGCCCGACGCACAAGTCGGCACTCGCAAGGTTTAGGATATAGTGGTTAGCGACGTTGGATCGCAGTTGCCTATCCCCAAGAATCACTATGAAGACCACAATGTTACCGAACGCTGCCAAGAACCATATGAGCCAGACGATTGTCGATATCAGTATCTCGAGGGGAAGTGGATGCTTAAATGCATCAAGTAGATCGTATTCATAGGATGACTGAGAGCTAGCTGAGATATCCTCCACGAAGTCAGTGGTGTTTTCCATTTCTCCAAAAAGATATGAATAGTGAAGCAGAATTTGGTGAGTTTCACGGGTTGATTGATACACATGCACAGCTAGCAGAACAACAATCTGTCCGTCCGTTCGGTTACGAAACGTGCAGTATAATGATACAATTAGAAAGGAACTTATATATATATATATATATATATATATATATATAGGAATGAAGACTTGCTGGAACGGTAGTTGTAACTCCGAGTTTCACGCTTATGCGATCATCAGACAACTCTCTCTCTCTCTCTCTCTCTCTCTATATATATATATATATATATATATATATATATATATATATATATTATATATATATATATATATATATATATATATATATATATATATATATATATATATATATATATATATATATATATATATATATATATATATATATATATATATATATATATATATATATATATATATATATGCATATGTGCGGAGTCAGGGAATTAAATAGTATACAAATAATGAATGTTTCATGACTTTTCATTCGTTGAAAGATGGAATGTTCCATTCAACGAGGCGAAGTCTCGTTGAATGGAACATTCCATCTTTCAACGAATGAAAATATTCTCTCCATTGCACGAATGTAAAATATTCATTATTTGTTTTATATATAACATACAAGTAGATCTTTGTCATTTGATTGGAGGATAAAACTATAAGAATAAACAAAATATTGTATTCTGGCATCCACTACTTTATTTTTCGGCTTACGACGCACGGTTGCTCGAATGGTTGTGTCTTGTCAAAAGAGGGCGTTTTGCGTGCAATAGCGTATAGCGTGCAATAGATCAAAATGGGATGGAACCAAAATGCACGGTGAATGGAACCAAAATGCACGGTTTATGACGTAGGTCATGTAATTGTTTGATTAATGAATGCCGCTTGACCTACAATCCAGTCCAATCAAATTACAAGGATCTACTTGGGTATATAATGTACGGTGGCCTATTGCTGCACAGGGCCAGGGCGGCAACAACTGGGACAGTGGACAGAAAAAACGAGCCGGTAAGTAGTATTGCTGAACATGCACATTGAAAAAAAAAAAAATTAAAAAAAAAAAAATTAAAAAAAGGAAACATACAAAACTCCTATATTTTGAAGAAAAAAAACCCATGGTTTAACTGACAATTTGTATGATGAAGCTTGCCTTAATTTCATGTCTTAAATAAACAAAATATCAAGTGAACAATGTGTAGCCTTGGAATTGCCGCGCGCATGCACTGACTTCGGGGACTACCACTCTTGTGTGCGAGGGTGTGCAAATAAGTCAATGGGGAGAGGTTTTTGTGACAATTAAAAGTGCCTGGGGTATTTAGAGTGTTCCGTTTCTGCGTGTGTGACCTCATTTTCGAAGCTGTTGAGAATTCACAATAATTAATTGTACTGCATGCATAGGCCTACTTTGTTTCCATCAATAAAGCCTCGCTGTGGGTATTTAATACGGGGGACGATCCTAGCTATTCCGAAGGGCGCCCCCTCCCGGCTGACCAAAAGCCCAGTAGTAGATGATGTGGAGTGCTAGAGGGCGGGCTTTACATCTGAAAAATAAACGCGTTATTTTAGTTAAATCGTCAGCATGGCTTCCACAACGAGGAGAGTTTTGTCCCAAGAAACGACGAATATGCGCTTTGAAACAAGCGAAAGTGTTGATGTTACTCCTACATTTGACGCGATGAATCTTAAAGAAGATCTTTTGAAAGGCATATATGCCTACGGTAAGCCATTCAATTGTTAAAAACAATTTCACGTGCTAGCTATCAATTAGGCCTAGGCCTATATCATTCTGTTGCATACGAGAATGTGCTGCATCCAATTCGTGACAAATAATGCATCTGATAACTTGGGGTAATTTTCCGGCCAAATAGTTAGCTCAATGTGGTTTTATGCGGAAAAAAGACCAAAACCACAACAAACCAGCACCCAAAAACAAGCCCAAAAACAGCACCAACACGTCCCAAAACGGCGATGACACATCACCAACAGACGACACCGTGGACCCAGACCCAGAAAATCTCGCAACCGAATCCCAAGACGACCAGTCCATTGACTGGGGATACATGATAAATAATAAAAATTACACGAAATTTGCGAAGCTCCCGCTCACGCCGATTTCTGTGAAAAACAGTTTTTAAAATATCACGCACATCATCAGAGGCAAAACAGCAGCATACAGAAGAAAATGCTATTTGCAGATCAACGAAAATTTAAAACCAAATTCGAAACAAAAATTACCAAGCTTTTGGGTTTATCTAGTCAACAAGTTTACAAAAATTTATCGGACAGGAAATTGTTCAAGGCGATGCTTGAAAACCGCTACGGCAGGCCAAGCAGACCACCCAAAGGAGCATCAGTTCCGCACGGGAAAACCAAATGAATGAATGAATGAATGTAACTGTGTAGTATCGTTGTACCTCATTGTCTGCATCATCTCCCATAAACTGTGTGTGCAGCAAAATTTGTTAACTCGACACTTGTGACAACTCGACCCACAAAAAACTTGATCTACGAGACAACTCGACCCTTTATGTGACAACTCGACCCACAAAAACTCAATCTACAAGACAACTCGCCCCCCTTTTTTGCTCGCGCTGCGGGAAGGATTGATGCAGACAATAGAATGCGGCGCAACTAAGTATGATTTTGAGTTTGAATATTTTGCTGAATGAGTCAGGTATTAACTTGAATGAAAAATGGTTGAAATTTGCCAGAAAGGTACGCATGTCCAACACACAGGCCAAATAGTGTTGTTATTTTGTTATTTCAAACAGGGTCATTGAGGCGGTTAACCGTGACGTCATCGCTGTAGACAGCTTTAACGTGTCGACATGCAGTTGATGATCATCAAGTGTAGTCGTCAATGCAAGATGTGAACATGCACAGCGCGCAGTGATCATCAACTGAACGTCAACACGTTAAAGCCATCCACAGTGATGGTGATTGTCACGGTTAATCGCCATGGTGACCCTGTTTGAACCAGCGCACCGGTTATAATATGCAAATTTATTGAACATATACAGGATTTGAGAAACCCTCTGCTATACAGCAAAGAGCTATTAAACCAGTGGTGTCAGGAAGAGATGTCATCGCACAGTAAGTTATGGACAACGATTACATATATAGACTTTCATTAAAATGAAATAAAAGGAATTCAACCTTGTAAATAACAACAATTTTGTAAAACTTAACCCTAACTCCCTAGGCCCATTTGCTTACACATAACTTGAATCTTCCAAAATCATTCAGTAGTAAAGCAAGCATAATGACCACTGCCATTGTATGCAGATGACATGTATGCACACATGTGTTGCTTATCTGTGATACACGTACATGGCCCAGGGCCAGGGACCTTCCATGCATGCATGGAGCAATAAACAGTGTCCACTGACCCAAGCACTGACCTTGCAATCACTACAACAAACATGGTTATACATGTACATTGTACCATGGAGGAAGGAAGGCAAGTATGCCTAATAACCTCAATCCTCCAAAAAAATTTTTTGGACAGACCAACATGCAAATGTAACCTCAATCCTCCATTTTCATCCAGTGTCAAATATAGCCTGATAACTTCAATCCTCCATTATTCACCAAGCAAATAATCACCCATCAATCCTTCAAAATTCTTCACTTTAGCAAAGAGGATTTTGGAGGATTTGGGAAGGTTGGGGTGAATTAGCCCTAACCTCCTGTAAAGGACTTTTCACAGACACCCTGCTGAATGCAACAAAATGCAACAAAATGCAACAACAGAAAAGTGTGCAGCCTGCTCAATGCAACAAGATCCACCAGCTAGAACAATGGTTTCTTTTGTTCTCTGATGAGGGCAACAAGATGCAATCAACTTTTTACATTTGTTGCATCTTGATGCATTGAGCCATTGTTAGGGTTAACCCTTCTATAGGTTTAACAATCAAAGACACTCAAAATTTGTATGTCACTCCCAACTCATTGACTTTGTGCAGTGCACTCAAATAAATGCAAGGACATGTGGCTCTGGTAGGAGGTCAAACCAAAACCACTCGACTGTAACTTATGCAGTACATACACAGCTCTGTGTGACTCTGCATATAACTTGTAAGACATACACAAGTGTGTTTGACTTTGCCACTATCTCCAGCACTCTTATACACATGTGTGAACAATTGGTAATGCAACCAAAAATACTCAAGTGACTGTCTGTGGGTGCGGTGCTTACTGGGCCAAATTTCAGCCTGGGCATAGCAGGGTTAATGTAAGGTTTATGACAATACATGATGTTACTCGTAAAATTCGTATGCAATTATTCAAAACGTCTTCAAAGGCTGTATTCACTTTTTGGTAAAGGAAAACCATACATTTTTAAGAATCTAGAGATAATCTAGCAGTATTATTATTATTCATTGTGGAAATTATTTCACTCATTTCACTATAAAAAGCGATAGCATTGGAGACGGAAATATTTCAAGGGACGTTTTAAGGTTAGAGTAAAATATGAAACGTTTGAAAGCATTTTCATTATTTTTCTTGTTAATGACACAACGTAATAAGATTAACACAGGTGGGTTATTCAATGTATTTCTTTTTTCAAGGAGACTAGAGAGTAAGCATACTTGTAGAAGCAGTTTTGCCAACATTACCAACAGTGTTTGTTTATAGATACATTCGATGGCAAATACGGAAGTCCCTGTTGCGGAACTTTTTTACTATCTTATCCTATAATTTATTTAAAAAAAGGTAAATATGGAAAAAATAATGTTAGTTGTTTGATTTTACAGGGCACAGTCTGGTACCGGAAAGACAGCCACATTCTCCATTTCAGTTTTGCAGTGCTTGGATACCCAGGTTTGTACACCAGACCACTTTTCCCGACCAATGAAGTCCAACAGTTATTGAAACCAGAAAAACTTTCCTAGGCCTTCCACAATGGAAAGGATGTGTTTGTTAATGATGAACGTATTATTCACAAAGAGTGCGTGTGATGTGTATTGCATTTAGAGGAATGTATACTCAAGGCTGCATGAAGGTGCTTGAGCACTGTACGTTGTTTGTCTCAACCCTGTTACTATAGTTGAACTTTAGCGGCAAGTAGCGACAGTGGTCAACTGACTGTTTTGACTGTTGACCCAAATGTGCACTCAGGGGCATTTTTGATTGGTTTTTACTGTCATTTTGACCACCCTCAACAATACAAGACGATGCTTTGACCAGTAAAAAACGGTTGGCTCATTTTGACCTGTAAATGCACTTACTACACGTAAGGTTTGACAGTGTTTGACTATTAAGTGCGCTAGATATACCTTGGAAAGTATATCAACGTTTTGACTGATTTTGACCCTTGCAGTCACAGAAGGGTTAATAGATGGTGGTGATGTGATGTGATGTGATGTGTATTAATTGAAGGAGCTACCCATAGTTGGTGCATGTCCTTGTTGTGGTTGAGTATGAGTCCAGATAGTCCAACTCCAAATCCAGCCAGTCCAAGTCCGAGTCAGTCATATTTCAAGTCCTATTATGGTAAATTCCACGGTTACTCACGTTACATTTTTGAGGTATTGGGCCCACTCTTAATCCTCCTACTCTCGGTGCACTTTAGTGGGAAGTTGCTATAGAGGTCAAAATCAGTTAACTACCTGTTTTGACTGTTGACCCAAATGTGCACACACAGGCATTTTTGACTGGTTTTTGCTGTCATTTTGACCACCCTGAACAATACCAGACAATGCTTTTACCAGTCAAAAACAGTCGACTCATTTTGACCTGTAATTGTACTTACTACACGTAAGGTTTGACAGTGTTTGACTTTTAAGTGCACCAGATATACCTTGGCAAGTATATCAACATTTTGACTGATTTTGACCCTTGTAGTAGGAGGGTTAATGCCATAATTACCTTACTTACATACTTCACTCAAAATTTCTTTCACTGTAGTTGCATTATTCCCAGACCTTACTCGGCACCAAAAAATAATTTCAGAAATGTTTTATATGTATGCTACATAAGAGAAAAATGCTGGTTACTCACGATTTATTTTTCGGACATGAAAAAAATATTGCTTTTTCTCTTTTAGAGCGAACATATAACGAATTTCTGAAATTATTATTTTGTGCCGAGTAAGGTCTGGGTATAAGCAACTACTGTAAAAAAAGAAACTGATGAGTGGAATATATATACATAACAGCAAAAGAAACGTCACCCCCTAAATTTTGATAAGTATGAGAACATGTTTAGCTTATGTGTCCTCAGACGTCATGCATGACGAATTTTGAGGTCAACCAAATTTGCAACATTGTTTTCGTGTTACACTCCATACTCATAATATTCTTCATTAAGCAAATTATATTAATTATAAAATGAAAATAATAAATATTTTTAGGGGTGACGTTTCTTTTGCTGTTATGTATATTATGGCATTAAGAGTGGGCACAAAACCTCAAAAATGTAACGTGGGTAACCATGGAATTGCCTTTATGAGTAAGCTCCAACAGCTGCTGATTTCAATCTAGAAATCTTCAACCGAAAAACAAACCCTGCAGAGCAACCTGGGGCCTACTTCATAGTAGGAAAAAAAATTGCTTACTGGAAATATTAGCTAAGCAGGGCCCAATTTCATGGCGCTGCTTACCACAGAATTCTGCGCTTTACGGCGCCATAAAAAGCGTGTGATTCTATGCGCCGTAAGCGCAGAATTCCGCAGTAAGCAGTGCCATGAAATTGGGCCCAGGTCTTGTTGGTTACCAGCCAAACCTTTATACCTAACGAGTGTACTTTGGCTGGTAGTCTGTTTTATATTGCTTAGCAAAATTTTCTGCATAGTAGCTCTATGAAATTGTCAGCTGGACGCGAAATGGACTTGGCTAGAGTCCTTCCTTGAGTCTCTTAAGTCCAAGATAAAGTCTTTCATATTCCATTCAAAGTCCATGAAAAATGGACTTGAGTCTGGTGCATGCTTCAATATCTTTTTTTGTTTGCATTTCTTGCTCAGGTTCGTGAGACACAAGCACTCATTCTGTCTCCAACTCGAGAGCTGGCAACACAGATTCAGAAGGTATGTCAGTAGAACTTTTTGATGACATCTTCAAAAGTGCACAGTTTCAAGAAAGAATTTTTGAACTGGCTTGTCCAAATTTTTCTTTCAAACTAGATATTGAGCGACTAAAAAAAATTAATAGCAGAAATGTTCGGAATGGATTTCAGCTGCATCCAGTGGCAATTTTTACTACAATTGTAAAAAGAAGTCTGTTAAGTCTTTGAAGTGTGGTAAGTTAGATAACTTATAATACATTGAAATGATATTAGTTTAGATGGGTCAAATTTGGACTCGAAAAATGAAAGCCAAAAAAAAAAAATTTACATTATAAATAGTAACAAGCATATACTGAATGAGTTTCAGCAGCATCCATCGGCAGTTCCTGTAAGTTGTCCAAGTGCGCCAAGTTGGACAAACCTATAATACATTGAAAATGATGCTTGTTTGGACAGGTCATACTTGCTCTGGGTGATTACATGAGTGTCTTGTGCCATTCCTGCATTGGAGGGACCAACATTGGAGAAGATATCCGCAAGCTGGACTTCGGGCAGCACGTCATCTCGGGCACACCGGGCAGAGTCTTCGGTATCCTTGGCAACGACAACTACTTTTAAATTTAAACAAATGTGGATACAATGATTGAAGTGACATGCTAAATTGTAGCATTGCTGATGTTGAGTAATGTGGTGCACTTTCAAAATGTAGTAAACTGCATATTTTCTCCTCTTGTGGGCTTGATAAGAAATACTTCAACACTTTAACTTATCAAAATAACAAATTTTGTTCCATAAAATAGTATCGAAATTAACATTAAAAGTTTCAGCGGCATCTATTTAATAAATTTCATACAATTGTTTACTTACCTTAGGGTTCACCTTCTAAAATGTTTTTCCGAACCCCCGTGGCGGGTTTATTTTTACCACACGAACAATGGTGCTCGCCAGAGCGTGACCGGGGAGACCGCGTCTTCCACCGTATGCTTATGGCTCGTTGCCACGTCGACCGGGAATCTATACAAATATTCCCGAGAATCCTGTGGCGTGTTTAGATGCTCTCCGATCCGCTGTCCAAAAAAAATGTGCGTGTATACACGGCCTCCGACGTGAACTGGTTAAGAGCTATAGGTTATGTTGTATTTAGGCTGGCAATCCAGAACCAGTAGGCAGAAAAGTGAAGTCTCCCGTCTGTTTAACTTTGTATTGGTGTCCTTAATGATTGCTTGTGCGTAACTAGATATGATTAAGAGACGAAACCTGAGGACGCGCTCCATCAAGATGCTGATTCTAGATGAGGCCGATGAGATGCTGAATAAAGGTAGGAATAACCCCAACCCATACTTGGCAATAGTTCCCTGCCCGCCTGAAAAAAATCTTGGGCACATCTAGTCTAGCACCAAGACACTGTGAGAAATATATTCGCAGTTCGCACAGTGTGTGGGTGCAGATTGATATGAACACATTCACAGAACGTCTGGGCTGGAGACTAAGCTCTACATGCAGTCAAGTTCAATGTGCATTCTAAACGTTACCGGACAGGCAGTGATATGATAAATAATAAATTTATAATGATAATTATAAAAATGGATTTCTCCAAACACGATGTGGATACATAGCGTCTGATGGACTAGTACTGCAAGAGCAGTGTTTTACCATGGAGGAAGGGTTTTACGATAAACTGGCAAAGTATACTTTTATTCACGCCATAATTGGATACTAGGAGATCAGTATTCCTGGGTATAGTGTAACCTTATCAGTCAATCCATGCTGTTTGGTTGACAGACTCGAGCCGAGTACATGCTAGTTGTAATCCCAACACTGCCTGATATATTCACATTGTCATTTTACTTTACTTTCAGGTTTCAAGGAACAGATCTACGATGTCTACCGGTATCTCCCCCCGGCCACTCAAGTTCTTCTCTTCAGTGCCACACTGCCTCATGAAATCTTAGAGATGACCACAAAGTTTATGACAGAACCCATTCGTATCCTGGTGAAACGGTAAACAGATGCTTATTTCATTGGCTTGTGCGTTTTTTCTTCAGAAGTATATAAGTGTAAACGGGCCTTTAGGCATCATATTTGTGATGTTTTTGTTCATTTAACTAAAGCATGCCTGTGAGTTTTCCTGAGTTTTACAAATCTCCCTTTGCCTTAAAATTTCTTCGAAGAACAGAAGTAGCCACCAAGGAAAGCAGTAGCCTTTATTGTGTCCAAACTTCTAGTTTCTTTTGTGGGGATGTGGAGAGTCTGTAAATCCTCCAAAAATTAAACATCCAGCAGGTTCAGGGGGGCTTTGTCCTCTAGACCAAAGGGAGACCCGGGCCTGCTGCCCATTTTTCAAGAATTTTTAATTTTGTCAAAAAGGTTTATTCGTCTATCTAATAGACCAATCAAGTTTGGCCCTAGGCTCTGTCTATCCTTAGCAATGCCGAGAACTGTCGGACATGACACTCCGACTCTTGACCGACGTAGCAGCAGTTGTCATGGAAAGTCTTAGCCATATTGGTCAATCCATGCTGTCAACCCATTTTTTCTACAATGACTAATTGTTTATTTGTTTGTTATCTCACCGGTAGTGATGAGTTGACCTTGGAAGGCATCAAGCAGTTCTTTGTTGCCGTGGAGAGGGAAGAGTGGAAATTTGACACGCTCTGTGACCTCTACGACACGCTTACCATCACCCAGGCAGTCATCTTCTGTAACACCAAACGCAAGGTAAGATGCGGCCATCGTGATACACACATCGTGTGTATTTGGCTTGATTGGCCATCGATGTCATAATAACCTTAAGACACATTGATTTAATTGACTTTATTTAATCATTCAAGTGACGCCGCCGTGATCGTACTGTTGTGATATGTTTGTACAGTAAGGGAGCGTCTAGAACGTTCCCGTGGGCACACGCCCGCAATCCATTGGACCGCCAGAACGTTCTGCTGGACCGCGACATTGTGCCGAACTACGGGAACATTCCTACACGATTGAATACGCATGTTAGCATTTTGAACGTTCCAATGCAACGTTCCGGCGGTCCAACGGACCGGTCCATGTACGCGCGCTGGAATACTCAACCGATCCAATTAGAACGTTCCTACCGTTCGGACTTTTGAGACGCTCCCTAAAGAGGCTGTAAATGGAACCGTGTAATAAAGCCCGGAGCTCGCAGCTGAAGTACATTTCACTGCTAGAGGGCTACGATATGCACGAGACGAATATGGTTACTGAAATTATTCGGTGTCGTCATTGTTACAGGTTGACTGGCTGACGGAGAAGATGAGAGAAGCCAACTTCACCGTGTCGTCAATGCATGGTGACATGCCACAGAAGGAAAGAGATGAAATCATGAAGGAATTCAGAGCGGGAGCTACGTAAGTAGTGCTGGCCGATTAGTGAGAATTCACTACTCGAGTACTTGAATAATTGCGAGTATTTTAACATTACGTAAGCTTTTTTTAACCCTTTAAATTGTATGCAGTACTTACACTAGTCAGGCGTGATATTCTTCCTACTTTTGTAGGAAATCCTACCTTTTGATTTTGAAAATCCTACCATGAAACCGGGTTCCGACTAACTTCAGACCATGGAAACTTTCCTTGTGTATCATTTTATTGTAAATACCAAGATAAAAAAACAGTTTCCTTGCTATACATGGCTATAGAGCTAAACCGCTATAGGCTAGTATATGCCTAATGATAATGGCAAACGTTTTCCCCTACCTTTTCACTTTCTCACAATATCATCCCTGCTAGCTAGTCATAGCCTAGGTTATTGGTTATTCACGTATTTAAAAAAAACGATACTATTTCAAACGTACTGTTTATTACATTTTGTGACAATTATTTTGAAAACGTCGGATGTCATTTGTGATTTTTGTTTTATATGCTCAATTAATTTCAAAGGGTTTTGAGGGATCAAACTGAGCAAGGGTTAACTATTTTTGTGTGTATGCTGTAGGCGAGTTCTGATCACAACGGATGTTTGGGCACGTGGGTTGGATGTCCAGCAAGTCTCGCTTGTCATCAACTATGATCTGCCTAACAACCGTGAGCTGTATATCCATAGGTAAGTGCAGACAACTAACAGGCCATAATCATTGTATGTCATTTTATTTTGCATTGTATAGTTACTGAAGCCTGTTACCTAGTATTAGTGTGCCTGTCTGCTATAATTCAATAAAATTCTGGAGGGTCAAGCCTGAAAACAATAACAATTGTGACGTGATTTCTTGTCCTTCGGATGGGACGTTAAGCCGTAGGTCCTGTGTACTAGATTAAGTAATGCACGTAGAATAACCCAGAACAATTATCGTGGCAGAGCAGGGGTTTACCCCGGTGTTTCTGGTTCACATAGCAAGCACCCTTGTTTATAGGTTTCCTCAGGCTTCTGTGCTACAGTGCTTCAGTGTGCTTTTGAGGGATTCTTGGTCTCATTACCAGAATTGTATAAAAATAGTATAAATTGAACTTGGGTCATGAATCGTATATTAAGTTTATAAGCAGCAAAAAAGAAATCTAATTCCATCGGTGATTATGAAAATCTTTCATTTTTTTTTTCAGAATCGGTCGGTCAGGTCGTTACGGTCGCAAGGGTGTTGCCATCAACTTTGTCAAGAGTGACGATATCCGCATATTGAGAGATATTGAGCAGTATTACAGTACACAAATAGATGAGATGCCAATGAACGGTAAGTACAAACTTAAACTCCACCCCATGACTTCAAACTCAACTCGTTTTTTAAACTCAAACCCACGGTTTATTTGTGTAATTCCTGATGTATCAACACTGTGATCAATGTCAGAAGGGAAGAAGAACGAAGTGCCCTCAACATGTTGTTAAGCGCAGATGGTATTTAAGCCACTCTCCACAATTGGAAATCTAACAGGTTTACATAAAACAGTGAATCACAATTTTACATAAAACTTTAATTTGTGTATTAAAGTTGGTGACAGTATTTTTTTTTACCTATGGCCTGTGGGTCCTTTTTCCCTGGAAATGATTTGATTATGTTGTCGTAGGCCCTTTGGTGCCCTTCCAAATTTTGCTTTGCCCATGGCCAAAGCAGCCCTGCCCGAAAAGTAATGCATTTTAAGGCCTGTTATTTTGGCAAAGTTCTGAAACTAAGCTTAAGAAAATAGCCTATTTCGATCACCAAAGAATTTTTACACCTTTTTTATCTCTAATCCCCTAGTCATTTTTGTTTTCACTAGAAACCCTACTGAATCCACCAAAATCAATCGACATGCACTAAAACGTTACCCAGATGGAATTGGTACAGTGGCAAATGCAAAGCATCCATGGCTTGGCTATACACGGTCCTGAATCCAACAAAAGCAGCCGGTGGAGTTTGATGGATTTGGTACACATGGCTACATGCTCTATTCACTGGGCTATACTGTGGAGTACTGAATCCAACAAAAGCAGCCGGTGGAGTTTGATGGGTTTGGTACACATGGCTACATGTTCTATTCCCTGGGCTATACATGTACACAGTACTGAATCCACCAAAATCAAGCAAAACCAGGGGGTGGATTTTGATGGACTTGGGGTAGTTCGGGTTAATGTCTAGTTAAAGAAGAAAAGGACGATGTTTTGAAATGTTTTGTTGGATTAAATTTTGAAGTTGCATTTCTTTCCCTTGTCTAGTTGCTGACCTGATCTGAGGTAGTCGAGGCGTATCCAGTCAATTTCTTCTATCAGATGCCAGGAATTCATCACACAACCGTTGTTTCAGTTTAGTTAAACCCACATCCTTAGTCAGAAGTCTTACAGTGCATCGTCGCTTTCACGATTTACGAACTTCGTAGGGTCCAAATAACATGTTCATAAATGGGACCGCCTGATGTTCCCAGTGTGCATAGTAGATAATGGAATGTTCCCAATGAAATGTTCCTTATAGGAACATAAAGCCTTCCCAAATGGAACGCCGCGCAGTTCACAGTGAGAACAGTGTGCACTCACAATGAGAACAGGCAGAGCTTCTGATGAGAACAGGCAGTGTTCCCAATGGAACGCTCAAAGTGTTTCAGAGTTTACGAAACCTTCCTTAGGTATCAGTTAATGTTCATTTTATAAGAATTATCATTTATTTCATCAACCCATAAGAATTATCATGTTGTACATAAGAACCGGCTTCTTTTATGATCAATGATTTTTGTTGTTGAAATTTTTCACACTATAGATAGTTTTGAATAGACACCATCTTTATGTGCAAATTGGATTTGTCTTGTAGTGCTATTACTATTATTTAGTTGTTCAGCAACCAATGATGCACGTTATTTGACAAAATGCCCGTATTTCCCCTGCATCAGTGCAACAAGGTCGTATCTAAAAAATGCAACAAGGTCTTATCTGCAGTAGTGCATAAATTTGCATACATTAAAACAATTGAGTGCAACAAAGTCGTATCTTCCATAGGTTTTGCGTGGAGTGTCGTGGCCGAGCGGTCTAGCGCACCGAACTCAAGTTCTGGTGTTGCCAGCAGCAGGGTGTGGGTTCGAGCCCCGGTCGTGACACTTGTGTCCTTGAGCAAGGTACTTAACCATAATTGCTTCGTCCTTCGGATGGGACGTAAAGCCGTAGGTCCCGTGTGTTGTATAATGCACGTAAAAGTGGATTGTCGTGCGGTCTAGCGCACTGAACTCAAGTTCTGGTGTTGCCAGCAGCAGAGTGTGGGTTCGAGCCCCGGCCGTGACACCTGTGTCCTTGAGCAAGACACTTAACCATAATTGCTTCTCTCCACCCAGGGGTTAAATGGGTACCTGTGAAGGCAGAGATGGTTTGCTCTATATGCGCTAGAAATGGCAGCAATTGAGCTGTATACTCCCCAGGGAGCTGAGATGGTTTCAGGAATGATTTATGAGCCTTATGAGCCTTATGAGCAGGGATAATAATATAATGCGCCTTGAGCGCCACTTAGTTGGTGGATATGTGCGCTATATAAATCTATACATTATTATTATTATTATTATTTATCCTGGAGCTTTGTAAAAAGATACGACCTTGTTGCACTGAGCAAAATCCATGTCTGCAACAAGGTCGTAACTATGATACGACCTTGTTGCACTGAGCAAAATCCATGTCTGCAACAAGGTCGTAACTATGATACGACCTTGTTGCACTGAGCAAAATCCATGTCTGCAACAAGGTCGTAACTATGATACGACCTTGTTGCACTGAGCAAAATCCATGTCTGCAACAAGGTCGTAACTGTGATACGACCTTGTTGCACTGAGCAAAATCCATGTCTGCAACAAGGTCGTAACTATGATACGACCTTGTTGCACTGATGCGACGATATGTGGTTGCAAGTAAAGATGGCAAATGTTTGAATTGTGTGACTTCAGTTGCTTCATATTGGTAATCACAAACCCATTTTAATACAAAACGTGGATTAAAAACCATCCACAACTGTAAATATTATCACTAATATTAAGATTTTTTGATGGTTTTTCTTGAATGTTCTGTACATACGAGGTTGTAGTGTTTTTCTTGTCTATGGGGGGAAAAAAAATCCAAGGATAAATTTGTTTAAAAGCAGCGAACTTCATTAAAGATGTACAATGTATAACCAACAGGATTTATGTTATTTTGCCGGCGATTTTTGGCAACTTTTTAAGGCAGTTGAACATCGGTATTTTACATTTGAAAAGGAAAACAAATACTGTAAAATGATTCATTCCACAAACTAATTGTGACAAGCATGCCTTTACAGTAAATATGTCCAGAAATGAATTTATGGTGAGAGATATCCTCATTTCAAAGTATTGTGTTTTCCATTCTAAAAGAAAATTGCCCAGTTTAAACACCACTGACCCTGGATAAAATAAGAAAAAGCCAACATGTATGTATTTATAGAACATGTACAAGACAGATGCTCAGACGACTTGTCAGACTTCATGGAAAATTTTACACAGCGAATCAACATATCTGATTGGTCTGTTACTTAAAATATGTAAATTAACACCTGTAGAGTGGCCAATCAGCAATGCTCTAATTAAATGAAGAATTGCCCAAAACATGGACAGTACATCTTCAGTACAAATAATTGTACATGAGTAACTTCATAGAAACCCGACTGTCGTTTCTTGACAACAGTAAAATAGGTTCAAATTGCATAATGTCTACAGGTACAATTATGAGATCCATTTAGAAGTCATTCATTCAGTGATTTAGAGGTGGATTCAGATGGTGTTTTTTGGGGGATTTTTTTTATGAAAGAAGTCGGAGGCAAACCAAGTATTTTTCTTTTATAAGTTTTTTTTGGGGTTATTTCTGTTGTTTTTAATCGGATAAACTTTAGGCATAGTGTACAGCAAGCGTTAAAATGCTGATGACAACGATGACATTATTTTCACTGAGCCAGTGAAATGTTAACGCCAACTTGTAGATTTGTAAATCAGTGAAGGACCTTTTTAATTCAGGTGTAAAACTCGTTCAAATCTGTTCATTTGAGTATTTGTCCGTGCAGGTTGATGTTTTGTTTTTATACACCATTATGTTAAATGAGATTTGTTTTGCTAACAGTCATTATATTATGATGGCTATGGGTGGCTTGGGGGGAAATGTGTTTTTTTTTCATGAGCTGAGTCAAACCGTCTTGCTTAGGTCGTGAAATACACATGGATTAGCTTGCTATGCTTTATACCAAATACTAAATGTCTTGTAGGTAAACAAAATCTGGGTCATTTATAGTTGATGAAATTCTTGCGTTGGGTGATAAACAATTGATTAAATTCTTTTGCCCTACACCGACGTGTGTATAGCACTGTATACTTTCTGGGTCATTTACAATTAAAAGTCAAATGGGCAAATATTAAGAGGAGGTGTCTGTCATGTTTTATTTGCTTTTAATTTGTTCATAAATTTTTGTTGGGAGTCTGCAATTTACCTGTAAGCACATGTATATGCTGAGCGACCGAGGAACCTATTGTTCCATTTGTTATAAACATGCATTGTCAGTGTAACAAGGTGCTTGCCAAATAGTATAGACCATGTAACATCATGTGATTATTTGGAGTATCCTCCATAGTACCAGATGTAAGGGCAGGCAACAATGTACATGTTTATATGTGCAGTTTTTAACTTTTGTGTTTTGATCTCCACTTACCATCAAGTTTTGTGAATATAACTACTGAATTTAAGTTTTGAGAATTGAGATGAACATATACATTGTATTACGTAAGTACATTTAAATATCATCTGTTGACTGTTCACCATAGTTATCATACAGCTCTTTTCTGTCCCAGTTTGACCTCGGAGGCTCTTTCGTAAACAAGTTATGTGACATGGTCTATAACGTAATCAAGATGGGAAATTTGCGAGATAAATATTTGTTTCCTCTGAATGACATACTTGATGTAATTAAAACATGTTTAGGCCGTTCATTTCTATTGTCCTTTGTATGCTATTCAGTACTTGTTTTCTACTTGAAGCAGGTGTTTTTATGATATTAAACTTGTAAGTAGGTTGTAAGAAATACACAGATTTGCTAACAATCTCTTAGCGTTGTTGATGATACAGTCCAAGTGTTAATGTTAAGTCATAAACCAATCTTTTTTTATACTGACTGGATAGAGGGTTGGCCCACTGGTGGCTAACACATAGTGAAGCTACCACATGGCCATGTTAGTACCAGCATCCATTAACTAGTGTCCAGTAAACAGCACCCATCAACCAGTTTCACCAACCAATGCCCATCAACCAGTTTCACCAACCAACTACCCATCGTCCATCAACTAGCACTCATCAACCAGCAGCCCATCAACCAGTGCCCTTCAACTACCTCCCATCAACAATCGCCCAGCAACCAAAACTTGATGTGCAAGCAAGTCAGAGGTTAGAAGTCTGTTTCAGATTTATAGTTGTGCACTTATAATTTTGTGTCCAAAAAACACAAATTAACTTTTCAAAACACGAATTAATTTTCAACCAAAATGACTTAATATTGATATTTTGAAGAACAAAAATACACTTCAGTTATTAACTTCACTGTCATGAAACCCACACAGTAAGTCACAAAGAATGAAACAATGTGAAATGATTATGCTGTCGCACATTACTTTGTTTATTTTAATACATATTGCCATGATAGATGTACAATAAACACATTGTCCCTACTTAATGACATGTTTTGCATGGAACTAAACACAGTATGATGCGTGCCAAAACAACATTTAAACAATTACTTGCCAGAAAATATATCAAAAATACATGAACTATATAATTGTGATGCAAACATCAAAAAGGAACCTCATTAGCTGTTACTGATCATTCACAGAATAACTGCTAAAAAAGTTGTACGGTAGAATACTGAAGTGTGACGTCATGTTCCTGTGTTGGGTGGTTCTACATAATGTTTGTTTCAGTATTGTTCTACGTTTCAATACTTGCAAAATGTTTGGTGATTTTGTTAAAATTATGTCATAACCAATACTGGCCAATCAATGACTGAATAAAAACAAAAAAACTAAAACAACAAACACTTAATTATGAATAAAATCTCAACTTTAAGAAATTCTGGTAAAGAAAAAATGCTCTGCCTTACGAATCATACATTTGTACTGTCCTTATAAATATAGGATTACAAAAAAAAATGCTCCTTACATCATGCAATTAACGTTACTCTGGGAAGACAACCTTAATTAAACCTTAATTTTGTATACTTGTGATATATCGGTTGGCACAACTATTACAAAATGTTATACTGTTTGCGTTGCTGATTTCTCCCTGAAGCGCTGCAGTTTTATTTTTAGAATACCGAGTACAAACATGTACATGTACATTGTGTTGTCTTTTACAAACAAAGACCTTGATTGTTACCGCTATTGTTCCCTGCTATTATTTCCCCTTGCTGATTGCCTTTAACCTTTTAAAGCAAGCCTCAAAGGATTTGAACACAACGCGCAACAATGAACACATGAGAGCAATAAACGGGCTCCTCTGAGGATGCTTCATCTTCCTTTGTTTATCAGTCCATGGTCGTTTATATAATGCATGTACACCATTGGCGTATTTCTTCATGATTTAAAGATGTATCGCTTGTATTCTTGATATTCTAATGAACAAACTTCTGAATTTTTCATGTTCATCGGAACACTATTACAGCCCTCCCAGTGCCTAATCTACCAAATATAGGTTTTTTAAATAGGTTTTTAAAGCAAAATATAGGTCAAGTAAGACTAATTGCGGAGATACCTCCAATTCTTTTCAGAACTAATTACTACTCAATTGAGAATTTCACATGGTGTCACCGCAATTAGTCTTACTTAACCTCCTCACCGTGCAAAGCTACAAGTCTTACAAAATATAGGTTATTATAGGTTTACCAAATGCCAAAATATAGGCTTTTATAGGTTATTTCCTGTGATTATGCAGTGTTAAGTAACAAGTTTTTGGTAAATTGCCTACCTTCTGAGTACTTTTTGCAACAAAGTACATTACCCCATACCCTGTCCGGCAGAAAATCTAAGAGCGGTACACATGTTACAGTTTGGCTACTGTTTTGGCTTCATCTCTTTATACTTAGGAAGTAATTTTTCTTCAAAGCCATGAGGATTTTATGAGGAAGTTGAAAATGTGTTGCAGGAGATTAAAAATACAGGTTTTTTTTGGGAAATAAAGGTTCCCATTTTGAAATATAGGGTTTTATAGGTTTCGCTGGGAGGTCTGCTGTTATTTTGTTTGTGGAATGGAAAATAAATGCTTTAAAATGACACATTTCTCAAACTAATCATGAGAAGCATGATTATACAGTAAATATATCCCATTTAAATATTTCTCTACAAAGTATTAGTTATCCCTTCTTAAAGGACATTATCAATATTCCCATAAAAAAGAATTGGTAGAATAGCAAAAAAACATGGGAGATATGCCTTCAGGTGAAAGAACACATGTATGAATATGTTGCCCTAAAAACTGGCCCTAATTTTTAAAACTACAAAAATGGCCACAATTATTTTACCATATATATATGATGCCCAATTATTTGTCGTAAGTTGTGTAAAATTTCTCATAGGATCTGATTGTTTCTTTTTAAAAACAGAGGCAATTTTGTAACACTGGTGCTAAGTTTGAGAATAAGAATGTTCATTGCATGCAGTGTTTCTCATTCATGCCATGTACACTGTAAATATAAATCCCCATGCACCTAGTGAGTGTCCATTTTCTCGTGAAACTTTGAACATCACAAATGACACCAGTATAACATAATTGCCAATGAACAAAATCAAATATTCACAGATCATATTTAAAGGGACAGTATCGTCACGATCAGAGCAGACTTTCAACGGCATGGAATCGGTGTCCTAGTTTAAGATGAACACAGTGACTGAAACTACTGGCTCATTTATGCAACAGCAACAGTAATATGACCTTATCATGTGGGGTATTATTTTCAGTCACTGAGTAAAACTGGCACTCTGATTCCATGCCCTGTTGATTGTGATGATATTGTCTCATTAAAGAGCTGGGCATTATACTTCTGGAAATCATTTATTTTGTAAGTTACATAAACTACAAAACATCCTGTATTTCGGTTTTTTAAGTGCACCAATCTAAAGGGAGAACTAGAATTATACTATTTTTCTAGCAGTTTTAAATAGTCTGAACAGTGGATATGCAACTTATGGCACAACTATATAATATGGCAGAAGATATTGTTGTCACCTAGGGTTACTCCCCAATGGTACCCAGGCAATCCCAATCCTATGTGTACATTAGTAATGCAGAAGGGGTCGTTGTCACCTAGAGTACTCCCCAATAGTACCCGGGCAATCTCAATCCTATGTGTACATTTTATAGTAATGCAGAAGGGGTCGTTGTCACCTAGAGTACTCCCCAATAGTACCCGGGCAATCCCAATCCTATGTGTACATTAGTAATGCAGAAGGGGTCGTAGTCACCTAGAGTACTCCCCAATAGTACCCGGTCAATCCCAATCCTATGTAGGTTTGAGGACTTTTATGATTGCCCGGGTACCATTGGGGAGTACCCCGGGTGAACAATGACACCTAATATGATGTCCAAATACATATACATTGCATGTACTGTATTCAGTGAGGGACAGTGTGGTGAGGAATGATTTTACAAATATTCAAAAGCACACATGACTAAGTTTGAGGAGTAAATAAGAAAAGAACTTTGACCATACACGAACATGCGTGAAAGGCGGTGTACACTTTCGGGATTTCTCTGTGAATGCATCCATACTTTTATAAGAATCAAATTACAAGAAAGTAACAGCAAGTCAGCCGAAACATTTTATCAGAATGTTAGGTATAATGACCATCTCAAAACCAAGTAAGCTTTCAGATAATAATGCTTTGTATCCTTTTGGGTAATTACCAATAGTGCACACCCCTTTAAAATATTGATAAATACTGAACAGAAAATTGAATAGCACACTGACTTTATTTTGAATTAATAATACTTCAATGGAGCACACAGTTATTTTCACTTTCTTGACAAGATGAGTAAAAAGTGAGCACAATCATATAGAGATTTGGCTTTATGGATACGTATTCTGTGGTTTTCACTGGACTCAAAATGCACTTTTAAATGAGATACTTCACAAGCATTGTACAACCTCACATATTATGTGCTGTTAGTTGACCAACATTGAACAGGGAATATGCAACTGTTAGAGTAGTACCGATCCTTAAGATTTATCAATACGTGCTTAGAACCCAAGGCATGTTCCCATATTACCTGCAGCATTTATCATGTAGCATATACAAAGATGTGACGTTCTATTCTAACGAGTAACGAATGATACAAATAAATAACTGCCATTGATGTCTATGTACATGAAACAGGTACTAGTATATGGTTTGACATTCGTGGGCGATTTACTCACAAACTCATCGGCGGGACCAGTGGGTAGGGCAAAAGAGGCCCCCTTGTCATATCGCTATACATTTAAATTTACACTACTTTGTGAGTGTTCCCCCACTTGCCCCAGTGCTGTTTTTGTCACCACGGAGCTGCCATTCCATGAATTACAGGGGCGGATCCAGTGTCCGAAAAAAGTGGGGTACACTGCCAAAAAAAAGGGATAACTAAAACACCTATGGTAAATGTACATGTACAAACACGGCTATAAAGGGGGGGGCATGCTCCCTCCCCCCCCCCCAAGATCAGCCAATGATGAATAACAGTATATTACATGAATGCATTCAAACTAAACTAATATACTTTGTGTTTTAGTTGTATTTGTTAGGCTTTCGAATTGAGGTCCATCAAATCACAATGAAATAATTATATATCACTTAATTTCCCCCCAAAAAAACTGTCGGCCATCTTCCTTACATAGATATTTACAAAATGTATATTACTGCTACAATCATTATTCAAAGGCACCGCAACCTAATTTGGATTAAAAATTGGTATGATTAAAAAAAAAAGGTTCATTCTCATTTTCAATATGGTTATAACACATCCTTTCACATCCATGATACATGCATGATCACAATATAAATATCAGTTGCCCAAAATAGTAATACAAATATTGGATATTCCATTCTCAGAAAAAAATGAAATATTCCATTCCAAAATGGTTGTCAAGTAACAATTGTTTAAGTAACGTCAAAGATGAAGCTAAGTGTAATATACAGTAAAGCCCTGCTGTTTTGAATACATGTGAATAACTACTAGCATCAATAATATCCACTTACAAAAATCATTGCAATGAAAGAAATTATTCAGACAAATAATATTACAGGTTGATCTGGACCATGTAGCATATCTACAAGAATAGGCATACCTATATGCTTGGTGTTTGCATCAGCTCTGTGCATGAGCTGTTGAGGACACATGGTTTAAGATCACAGTTGATTGATAGGACAATGATAGTGTATTGTGTTTAGCAAATTTTGCGTGAGGGCGCAATTTCACCAAAGATCACTGGCTGGCAGATGTACATGCACGCACAGCACTGTTACATAAAGTGTATGCACAACGCTCACGTAATATGGCCTTGATTCGAGACACTGGTTGTATTTTCACTGCTGGAGTGCTACGATGTGAACAAAGCGGTTACTAGTCGGCCAATAATGGTGCCTGATATACCGCCCCCTAGTGGTAATCTGTCCTGTAAGTTTGGCCTGTGACGTATTCATGTGGTATGAGTATATCGTCAATGAGTGAAGTTTTATCTTCTAAATCCAATAGGGCAATTCAAATTTGGGCCTATGCTTCGTTGATTCTTATCGGTGCTGAGAACGGTTGGTCACGCCACCATGAGCATTGTAAATTTCTTGACCGACATAGTAAGGGTCGTCATGGAAAGGTGTAACCGCACTGGACAATACAATCTTTTTGATTGACAAGGCGGATCTGCCCATAAAATTTTAAATTGGTCCAAACTGATGAGTTTTATTTACACCAAAACTTACTGCTATGATTTGTCTTTAAAACTGTGAATACACCATATTTTTGTTTACAATAATCTAATGAATAAGAATTAATACGTGACAGTCAAACGCATAACAATTTTGTGTCACAGAAAGACAGTTGTTGAATACATGAATATAAAAATTTGAATTAAGTACTGATTACAATTGGTATATGATATGGGGTTTTTACAATCTGAATGGGGTTATTTACATATAAATCAAAATGGTGATTAAAATATAACAGAATTGTTTAATTGTTGTGTGAAAGCTGATGAGGGTATTAAGCTGATTATGGTATTAATCTTTCTTTGAAATCATGTTGTCTGAGGTGTTTATTGTGTCATTAAAACTCAAGGCATTATGCTAGGAACCATCCCAAATCCTCCAAAATCCATCAACATGTAGTAAAAAGGTACCCCAATTGTTGGACTTTGATGGAATTTGTACAGTAGCAAATGCAAAGCATCCATGGCTTGGCTATACACAGTCCTGAATCCAACAAAAAGCAGCCGGTGGAGTTTGATGGATTTGGTACACATGGCTACATGCTCTATTCACTGGGCTATACTGTGGAGTACTGAATCCAACAAAAAGCAGCCGGTGGAGTTTGATGGATTTGGTACACATGGCTACATGCTCTATTCACTGGGGCTATACTGTGGAGTACTGAATCCAACAAAAGCAGCCGGTGGAGTTTGATGGATTTGGTACACATGGCTACATGCTCTATTCGCTGGGCTATACTGTGGAGTACTGAATCCACCAAAAGCAGCCGGTGGAGTTTGATGGATTTGGTACACATGGCTACATGCTCTATTCGCTGGGCTATACTGTGGAGTACTGAATCCACCAAAAGCAACCGGTGGAGTTTGATGGATTTGGTACACATGGCTACATGCTCTATTCACTGGGCTATACTGTGGAGTACTGAATCCAACAAAAGCAACCAGTGGAATTTGATGGATTTGGTACACATGGCTACATGCTCTATTCACTGGGGCTATACTGTGGAGTACTGAATCCACCAAAAGCAGCCGGTGGAGTTTGATGGATTTGGTACACATGGCTACATGCTCTATTCACTGGGCTATACTGTGGAGTACTGAATCCAACAAAAGCAACCAGTGGAATTTGATGGATTTGGTACACATGGCTACATGCTCTATTCACTGGGGCTATACTGTGGAGTACTGAATCCACCAAAAGCAGCCAGTGGAGTTTGATGGATTTGGTACACATGGCTACATGCTCTATTCGCTGGGGCTATACTGTGGAGTACTGAATCCAACAAAAGCAGCCGGTGGAGTTTGATGGATTTGGTACACATGGCTACATGCTCTATTCACTGGGCTATACTGTGGAGTACTGAATCCAACAAAAGCAGCCGGTGGAGTTTGATGGATTTGGTACACATGGCTACATGCTCTATTCACTGGGGCTATACTGTGGAGTACTGAATCCAACAAAAGCAGCCGGTGGAGTTTGATGGATTTGGTACACATGGCTACATGCTCTATTCACTGGGGCTATACTGTGGAGTACTGAATCCATCAAAAGCAGCCGGTGGAGTTTGATGGATTTGGTACACATGGCTACATGCTCTATTCACTGGGGCTATACTGTGGAGTACTGAATCCACCAAAAGCAGCCGGTGGAGTTTGATGGATTTGGTACACATGGCTACATGCTCTATTCACTGGGCTATACTGTGGAGTACTGAATCTGCCAAAACCAGGTGGTGGATTTTGATGGACTTGGGGTAGTTAGGGTTAATGAGCAAATAGTGAAACTTCACTCAGATTGTTCGTATTCATTCCAATGTGGAATTTCTGTCTTCAGATGTTTTTGAAAAAAAAAAAATATCACACTATACAGACAACAGTTATATATTTTTTTATTAAACACTTAGCAACTTTTGCCACATTATATTGCTAGTAATTATATTTACAGTTGAAAGGCTTTTTTTCATGGATAAACATGTACTTGAAAGTGTTAAACAAGGTACCAGTTTTAAGTTGGTCTTTTGTATGACAAATTAATTAACAAATAAACAAAAAAAAAACCACATTTGCACTTAACTAAATATATTGCTTTCATGTAACTATAGCCAGTTAGTTACAAAGTAATGCTGAAATATATTTCAAGTAATAAATAAATAACAATATAAATATACACACATAACAGAAGAATGCTGCATGCTAATTATCTTAAAGCCGTTATACGCCACTGGTAATGTTGGCAAAACGGCTTCTAAATGTATATCTAGCTTTCTTTGAATCAAGATAAACACTAACCCTAACTCCCTAGGCCCATTTGCTTACACATAACCTGAATCCTCCAAAATCCTTCAGTAGTAAAGCAAGCACATGACATGTATGCACACATGTGTTTCTAATCTGTGATACATGGCCAGGGACCCTCCCTGCATGCATGGAGCAATAAACAGTGTCCACTGACCCAAGTACTGACCTTGCAATCACTACAACAAACATGGAATGTACATGTACCATGGAAAGGCAAGCATGCCTAATAACCTCAATCCTCCAAAATCCTTCACTTTAGCAAAGAGGATTTTGGAGGATATGGGAGGGTTAGTGCCAATGAGATATGCTGAAACTTATCACAGGTTGTGGTGTTATAAACATGTAGCTTGATTCTTATGAAGTATGGATGCATTTACAGACATTTTACCAATAGTGAACACTGGCTTTATAATACTTGAATGTATAGGTAACCAAATAGATGTTATATTCTCATATGCATTACGTACCCATCTTATGCACAGCAAACATTGCGTTGCACTACGTAGAGTATATGAAGTGAATGAAAAGTAGCTATGAAACTGCCTTCAAACAACTACAAAACAACTGGTACCCTGCGAGCGATCATCGAATATATATATATATATTTTTTTCCCACTCCTTATTAGTCACTGTCTACTGGTATTTCTAAGCCCGGATGGAAGGTAACTTGTGTGTTACGATTCAGGCTTATAGCCGGGAAGAAGACACCGGTTAGACCGGTAAATGCCACTGGCCCCTGCCTTGTATCGTTGATGTAGAACCTCAGTGTGTGTTTGTTCAGGTCCAGTAAGACCCCGACGACTGCACCAACATCAATCCCTCCTTCAGTCCGATCAGCATGGGCGTTATTGTGTATGAACCAACTACGATTGTTATCTATGTACATGGACCATGACTTATCGTCTTTGCCGAGCATCATGTCCTTGGCCGTGTCGAAGCGGGCCACGCCGAATGCGGGATCCGGATGGTTGTCATAGCGATCGATGGTAATCTCCCAGTAATGGACGCCCTTGGAGAAGCCCACATTACCGAGGGCGATGCGTTCATCGTAAGTGTTGCATGTGAGCGTCATGTTGTCGTTGGTGAAGATTATATCTGGGTGGGCTGTACGAGAGTCTGGTTGAAACCATGCAACTGGAATCAAAACAAAAACATTACAATATTATACAATATGGACATACAAACATAAAAGTATCCTAGGTGGATAAAAAAGGCCAAAAAAAAAGGTCTCCGGTTTTTGGTCATAGGTCGACTTCAAAATCGGGCGCATTTTTTTTGTTTTTTTGGCCAACCAGTGAAATACGTGATACATGTACACGTGGTTAGAGAGGCCTCACAAATCAGGCAAATGTTCATACCCTATGTGAAAAAGTCGTTCAAAACACAGCATGGCAGAATTCCAAATGATCCAGCAATTTTGGCTGCAGTTGGACATCGTTTCAGAGCAAAAAAAAAAAAAAAAAAAAAAAAAGAAAACTAAAAATACTGATGCACAGGTCTGAGGTGATGCATGGAGACCAGAAACGGAAGACTTTTTTTTTGGCCAAACAAAGAAAATAATACATTTCCACACTCAAAGTCCTTTTGTTGAAGATTATTATGTGATTTCATACATGCACTTAAGGTTAGAGATTGTTACTGTGTTTGGCATGCCTCTGGATGTTCAGGGCTGTATGCTCCCCTGGGGGATGTGGAAGATGACAGGAATGATATGGGCTTAATGACATGGGTTAACAATGCACAACGCATTGGGTCATTATGCTTTATAACAATGGAATATTATTATTCAATTGATTGGATTTTCCCCCTAAATCGGCATATATATAAAGCGCTGTATACTCAGTGCACTAAGTACACAGTGCTTCACAAATCAGTTGGTTTAGCACAAAAATCAAATACGTATTTTTATTATCCTGAGAATTTCATCAATTAATTATTAATATTATTAAGATACCAATTTTTCTACACAATTAACAAAAATGAAAAATCTGAAAAAATTAAAAAAAAAAAAATCTTGTGTGAGTATTTTATTTTTTAGTGATTAGTCTCCTAATTGGAAAAAAAAGCATCAAAAAGCATTTTACCTTCGGCTGTCTGCAGCAGAATACTCTCACTGTAGTCTCCTTCTCCAGCATGATTATACCCCTTGACCCTAGCATTGTATGTAGTGTCAAAGTGAAGACCATCAACTGTGCATATGGATTCTCTGCCGTAATACACCTCCTGAACGACAGTGCGATGTTTAAAAAGGTAAAATATAGGACTGTTAATTAATAAACCAAATGGGCAAATATTAAAGGGATAATATTGTCACGATCAACAGGGCATGGAATCAGAGTGCTAGTATTAGGTTAACTCAGTGACTGAAAATAATACCTAACATGAGAAGGTCATATTACCGTTGATGCTTCAGGTTTCAGGTTGATTTATTTCCACAGTATTAAACCAAAGAAAGTTAATCACAGAAAGTTACATGTAAATGAAATATATAACGATGTGAATAAAGTAAATGTGATACTGCAGAGGGATCCATGTGAAGCTGCAGAGGGATCCATGTGATACGGCAGAGGGATCCATGTGATGCTGCATAAATGAGCCAGTGATTCCTCTTTCCTAAATTCCACATTTTAATGAGTACAAATTATCTGAATGCTTGTTCAATATTTTATTGTGAATGACACAACGTAATAAGCTGAAACTTTATCCGGATGGTTGTTTAGAAGCAATTCTGCCAAACATTACCAATGCCGTACCTTCGCTTTAAAGGAAGTGTACAACATTCTCAAAAAATATTTATGATCAAAGCTTTGCATAAAACTTTCTTGATGTATAGTTGATAATGATATCAAAAATTCTTTTAAAACCTTTGTGTCCGAGGTAAAATTACTACGTTTGTTTGTTTGAAAAATATGCATGCATTTTCACAATTTTCAACATAACAGCTAAAAGTATGGTTGATCTTATTGGCGTAAATATCTAGTTGGATCTTTCAAACACTAATTTGACTACAATTTCAGCACTTATGACAGGAATATTTCAAGGAATATTTCAAGGGATGTTTGATACTGTAACAAAAAACAGGTCTATAGATTTTTGCCCGATTGGTGTTCCATCATTTTTACACATTATCCTTTTGACACTCGGTAGTGTAGTTTTTGTTAAAGCTGGCTGTCCATAGGATTAGCTAGGTTGACTGATTTCTGTTAACCTAGATCTGCAAGGTGGATCAGTCCAACTTGGCTGCAGTAGGTTAAGTAGCCCATTAAAAACCCTCTTGTTATTGCCATTCACTCTCAAGCTGGGTTCAGAATGTAAGGTTTAAATAAGTCTTTTCTTTTCTTAAATAAAGCCTTTTGTTTACTCATTGTGGCTTAACCTAGTTGCAACACCATTACAATATATTTTTTAGATGCCAATGGTAGTTTTGGGGTATAAAATCATTGTGCACATTTTTTCCGTAAGGACTTGTGACTGGGATACCAGAGAGAGAACATCATGTCAGATTTCTGAGTCTTGTGTTTTTAGGGCTCTGTTTTCAGTGATGCCATTTTCATCTGTAGGTAGCGGTGTCTTGGTTCTGTATGTAAGTTTGTATTTTTATTTTAATACCTTGGGTCCATTTCAGCCATTCCACTTGATTTTATTCAACTCAAATATTTGCTCATTTATTGCTTTATTCTATACATTGTGTCTATGGGTTTGACAGTGGGTAGAATGTCGTATCCGACCGCCACTTTTTCTCATTAAATATGACCAATAACGTAATCTTACCTACCTAGTAAGGTGGAGAACATATGGATGATGATGGACATACTTCAAATTATTCCAGGATATTTATTTCATGAAAAATCAGGCATTTTTGGTATACGATGACTTCCTCAGTCATGTCAGTCTGATCTTGTCAACTCACCCATTAGTGACCAACACGGTCATTGTACATGCGCAGTGGCAACTATAATAGGATCCTTCTATTTTCTGAAGGGGAAGATTTTTTTTAGAAGGGAAATCAAGTCTGAAAACCATCATAAAAGTGGATTTTAAAGATAGTTTTCGCTTTCTGTACCGCCAAAAGTTGATGGAATCATTTTTTAACTGGTCAGTGGTTGCAAAAAAATTCCCAAAAAACCATTAAAAAGTGGCGGTTGGAATATCGATATCGTTTCGGTTTGCAGTAACACCGTGTGTTTATCTCAACTATCGCGAAGCTGAGGTACAGGTTCTGAAAAGAACCTTTTCGCACAACTCGTATCTCGACTGTCACTAAGTGAGAAATATGACTTCACGGGTTACTCTCTGGGCAATTCGTTTCTCAACTATCGCTAATTGTCGTTAGCTTTGCGTAAGTAAAGATGGGTTGGATTTGGACACCAAATGTGATGACTGGTTCAACGATCACTATTGCTATTATTTACCTTGAATTCATACTGTCGTTCCTTGTCAATATTATTTATTTGAGATTATTAAATTAACCAGTTTATGTCGGGAATATTTATTTTTTTCCGGTCCCCCGTGCGGGTTTATTTTCAGTGAAAAATCTGAAAATTTCGAGCCATTAATAATTTTTTTTGTCAATGAAACTAAGTTTGGACACCCAAATAAACACCTTTACTCATTGACATTTTAAAAATTAAATGGCTAGTTTTTTAATTACGGTTGTGTTTGTTCAGCACAATTAGACCGTTGGCAAGCCCCGATGCAACGGCCTATTAGCGACCAGCGCCCGGTCGAAAAGACGGCATACCTGGAGAAAGATCGAATGCCTCGTAAACAATGGATATAAATCCCTCTTTACAAATCCATGGCTGGTACGTCAAAGGAACAGGTCTTGGATAAAGGGATTAGGCAAAAATCAACGAAAAGAGTGAACTCGTTCAGTATTTGCAGTGCATTTTGTCCGGGGCCACCGAACCGTGACCCCACGGACTCCGAGAAACGATTGCGTGTATACAAGTCAGCCGCCACGACGGCACGCCACGTGTGGCATGTTGACAAGTCTCCCGGTGACACACACAAAAATCGGAATGCGTGTTTAGACGCTCTCCGATCCGCTGTCCAAAAAAAATTGCGTGTATACACGGCCTCCGAAGTGAACTGGTTAAAAGCCGTCCAGAATTGAAAGCGGCAACAACTGGGAGAAGTTAATCTTTCTAACATTATTTTGTTGTAACTGGTTATTTCTTTTATACCTTTCATGACTGGTGGAATTCCTGAGGGGGAGGGGGAGAGGGGGTTCTGTTTCAATACCATCATAAACTTTTATACCCCAAGTGAGTTTTATGTAAAACTTGATCATTTACAACAAACAATAATAAAATATTTATTTTTTTAATACCAATGGTGTACTGAACCTTTTAAGTAAAATGCAAAATATCTGAACAATGGAAAACCCTTGTCAGCCACTTACCCTAAACTGCCCATTATTTCCATCATCGAGCTCCAAGACATAGCCTTCCACCCAGCTAGATGGGTGTGACTGCCAGGCTATGGTCACACTATTGTTCTCGGCGCTGCAGTTTTCAGGCATGACGATTGGTGGATCAGGCACTGTGTATGAAACAGACAAACGATTATGAATCAGTTGAGATGATATAAAGCCCTCCAGATGGCCAACATGACAAAAATAACTTGGTGATAGTGCTTTCCGTGGGCATAAAGCCTAGGGGGTAATTATACCAACTGGCTTTTTGTCCAGGGAGGGATGGATCATAGAAACTTAATTTTTAGGTTTAGTATAGCAATAAGTTCTCGGTAGTACTTCCATAATGTTTAGAAATTGGCTATAATTGATTGAAAAAAATATTAACCCTCCTATTACTACAAGGGTCAAAATCAGTCAAAATGTTGATATACTTGCCAAGGTATATCTAGTGCACTTAAAAGTCAAGTACATTTACAGTTCAAAATGAGTCGACCGTTTTTGACTGGTGAAAGCATTGTCTTGTTCAGGGTGGTCAAAATGACAGTAAAAACCAGTCAAAAATGCCCCTGTGTGAACATTTAGGTCAACAGTCAAAACAGTCAGTTGACTGATTTTGACCTCTGTAGCAACTTCCCATTAAAGTGCAACTATAGTAGGAGGGTTAATGACAATTTAAAATTTCCGAAACTGGCAAAAGAAAAATTCCACATATATTCTTATAAAAAATATATATAATATAATAGAAACATTTAAAAAACCTGAATAATTCTAACCCATAACTTTTTGGCACATGTTAGTAACGTGTAGTATGGGAGACACTCGGGTGCAGTAATGGGAATTTGGAATCATTCTCTTTCACCCTTGGCGATAAATTCACTGGTCCTATCAAAAACAACAAATTAGGACAGGAGGGAAGGTTTTTAATCTAGCAAGAATGCCTTAAGGTTTCAATGCTATGATGCATTATGTTTTCAGAGTTTGAGGGAAATTTTCCATTCTGATTCAAGGTACAAATGGATGGGGAATTCAAGGAACTACGAAGCTAAATCGAGTTACTGGAAAATTGGGGGAAAAAATAAAATATATCATCACATGTCCAATCAAATAGGTCAGACGAGGACAATCTACAATCAATTTATTTCCCATGGCCCAAGGAAATGATCAAAGCATGATACAAACATCACAGTCGGGGAGATTTTTGATTGTGTTAGAATCGGAAGGCAAGGCCATGCTTCAATTTACCTTTCATCTCCTTGAAATTGAGCCGTTCGATAGCCCTTAATACCGGTCCACTGTCCAGAGTCAGATCAAACTCGGCATCCACCCTGTGTTCTAAGATCATCTCTTTCTTCCAAGACAACTCCGTGTAACGTACTCGATTAATCAGCGCACCTGACACCTACACACAGATATAAGAAATACTGTCAGGATATTTGTCCAGTGTATGTGTTGAAGGACTCGATACAGACGCTGGTTATTCTTCCTTAGTGATTGGGGTATCTGCATTCAACATTTATTATGATGTATGAGCTACGAGACACCTTTAGGCAACATTAAATAAGCATCTTGTTTCCGGTAGAAGCTTAGCTTACAAAATGGAGAGGTGACACAATATATTCGAGTCAAAACTTCTCTTCAACACAAATAATCAAAACAATTGTAAATAATAGCGAAAGAAGACTTAATACACGTATGCATGTATACCTTAAATTGACTAGTTTTTAAAATTATGTCGAGCTGATTACAGCTTCATTCTGAAGTACAGGGTGTACATGTTTATAAAAAAGTACATTCTTCTGATGATTAGAGAAGACCCTGTGAAGTCCCCATGGTTCTCCCTGAACCACATTCTCACTTGGTAATAGTTGAGATACGAGTTGTCCGATAAGGCTCTTGTCAGAAACCCTGTACCTCACTTAGCGATAGTTGAGATAAACCACACGGCGTTACCGCAAACCAATATTATATCAATACTGCACCAAGCAAAGCCATAAATCTTATACATGTATAAGCTCACAAAACTGCAATTTTATAACAAATTTTCAACCCCACCCAAAAAAAACCCACCCAACATGTGTACCAGAAACAATATATTTTTGTTTGTTGGCCTTATGGCTGAAAAGCCCAAAGTACAAAGCAATTCACTTGTAACTTTATCCCTTACGGTAGAAGCCTTGCTAATCAAAATGTCAATGTGCTATATATCTCATTATAACAGAGATAAAACATGGAGATGTGCAAGGAACCTTTTTACAGTCTCGAAATATCCAGTTACATAGCCAAGAATGTCAACTAAAAAGCCAGTTCATTGCAAATACTAAAATGATTTATCATTAACAAGTTTGTCACTGTTCTGTTTTGTTATTGACCATGAAATTAGTATGTAACCAGAATGCACTCGTCTCCAGAGTTTCCTTCAGAAATGGCCCGATTTTGAGGATAAATTAATTCAACATTCTTCCCAAAAGTCTTTAATTCCTTTTCACATTATAGCAACACAGTCACATTTATACTTTGTTCTTCAAACAAGAACGTACAAGTCTTGCGACTTTAGGTTCACTTTCTGTGTGCATGTCTGTAGAAAGAAATTCCACAGGCAACTCGAGCAGCATGGAACTTACAGACACCCTGCACTAAGGCTGTGCCAGGTATCCAGGTCGACCAAAACTGTCATTACCCGGTTCTATTTTTGGTTCCAAATCCCCGAAATTGACTTTATAAAATTCTGACTTAACATTTAAGCCACACAAATGGAAGTCTCTGTATTTTTTTATTATTTATTTATATTTTTGTTAACAAAATGAAGCAAACTCTGAAGGCTTTCGAAGTAACACTAACATTTGCCGACAGCCTTTTACAGACTTGCCGGCTTTTGTCTGTATCTAGTTTGTTTTCAGTTGACGGCCAGAGTGTCAGTGTCAAGAGATGGTATTTTTGTGTCTATTATTCAGTTATTGGATTAGTGCGAGTGTTGGACACATGAATTATTTTTGTATGTGTGTGGGGAATGGGGATGCTGTTTTTTAATTTTTTTAAAATAATTTTTAATAGCTGGATCTTGCTCCTTCATGACCTCAGTAGAGGGCGCTGTCAAGTATATACACACATGATGCAATGTGTGACATCTATTAATTTACATGTCATTACCATAAGAAAGGAAGCTGGATCTTGCTCCTTCATAACATCAATAGAGGGCGCTGTCAAGTATATACACATGATGCAATGTGTGACATCTATTAATTTACATGTCATTACCATAAGAAAGGAAGCTGGATCTTGCTCCTTCATGACTTCAATAGAGGGCGCTGTCAAGTATATATACACATGATGTAATGTGTGACGTCTATTAATTTACATGTCATTACCATAAGAAAGGAAGCTGGATCTTGCTCCTTCATAACCTCAATAGAGGGCACTGTCAAATGTGTGACATCATCTATTAATTTATATGTCATTACCATAAGAAAGGAAGCTGGATCTTGCTCCTTCATGACTTCAATAGCATACTCCAGTAGTCCAGTAGTCTGCTTCAGCTTACAGCTACACTGACCAATGTGGTTCTTGATCATCTTGGTCTTAAACTCGCGCTCTCTCTGCACCTGGGTAAGGAGGCAGATACCAGATATCAACATTAAATCATTATCGGAATGTAGTCAAGTCTTTCAGTTGTAACATGTGATGATTCGGAGAAGAATCAACAGATTTTTTTTTTTTGTAACTCAACATTCAAAAATTATTTTGTTGAGGAAAATCATTCATTTTAATTCTTTTGCTCAGACGTGGACTATGATTTTTGTTGTCTCTCCTAGATACAAAAGCAATTTGAAATCGGTTTCAAAATGTCTGTCTTCTGATGTATCAGAATCATCTTGCATGTAGTGCATTCAAACACATAGTACAACCATGGTACAACATACATTACAACTAAACATACTCCCCAATGGTACTGAGGCAATCATAAAAGTCCTGTAAGTGTAACATACATAGGATTGGGATTGCCTGGGTACCATTGGGGAATACCCTACATGTATGTGACAACGACCCCCTTCTGCACAATTACTAATGTACACTTGGGATTGCCTGGGTACCATTGTGGAGTACCCAAGGTGACAACGACACCTTCTGCATTATTAACCCTCCTACAATCAGTGCAATTTTTGAAACAACCCATTCAGGCCACTCCAAGCCATTAGCTGTTGCCAGTGGCCTCATATGTTTACCCCTCTGTGCACTGTCACACCACTGAGATTGCAGGGTAAAGTGGTCTCCCATCCATACATTGAAGTCCATACATTTACAGTGGCCTTGGGTGACACACAGTTAATTTTGTAAGATTACTTGGAAAGGACAGCAGGCTTGTACATGTATGTACTGAAGGTTGCTAAAGAGCAGAATTTTGTGGATCGGAGTGGCCTCCATGTGTAGGAGGGTTTTAATCAATACGTGAGAACATAAACGGAAAGAAAATGCATGCATATAAATGATACAAAATACTCAACATTTTCACATGCTTGAAATGCATACATGTAGGACAAAAAATGTATGTTTGTTGAAAAACGAGTACAGTGTAGACAAACTATAGCTGATAAAAAAAAAAAACACATGAAAAAATTTAGTATAACCAATATACATTGTACAGGGCCACTATATAAAATTGTCCATAACAAAAAGTGCCTTTATTCTGTGTCAGTCCCTTTTTTTCATTACTGTCTTTCTGGAAATGAAACCACAGATTCTTAAAATTGCACCTATAGCACTGTAAGCTGTGAAGAATAGATGAAGATGTGTTCAGTTTTAAATCATGTAATAAGGTACTGTAGAGACTAAAAACTCAATCCACGTGTTCACCCGGGTGGTGTGGGATTCAAACTCGGGTCAACAGAGTTGAAAGGCATGGAAATTACAACACCAACCTGATCCCAGGTTAACGTAGTACAAGTACTGGTACATGACCTCAGTGTACTATAAAGTAATTTTTTTTCCTTGTAGAAATGAAGTTTATTTAAAGAATCGGGAAAATCACTTCAGACAAAATAATTTCTCAGGATGACACCAAGTCATTTTTTAGATAATAATCCTGTTAATTTAATCTGGTAATAACCAAAATTGTACTTTCCTTTTTAACTAATTAAGTATAAACATACATTAACTCATGTTACATCCTGTGCCATAGCTCTTCACAAATTCTGGAGGGGGGGGGGGGAAATCAATTTGTAATATTCATTATCACTGTTTCTTGTGTTGGTTGTGTACTCATTATGTGAACAGGGTATGCATTTCCAAGATGGCAGACGGCAATCAGTTTCATCCATTTACTTAATTGAAAGGGAAGGTTTTGAAAATGATTTTACCTTCTGCATTTTCCCCCTATGTCCATGATGAGATAGATCTTAAATTTAAAGCGATTTTTAAGACTACAGCACTGTTCCGTCTTCTATTAATATTTACTGTATAAGCACATGGACATTATATCAGGTTTCAATTATGAACATAACAGTACACTGCCTCTGAAATTACTTGTGCCGATGCGATTTTAATTCATGGACAAACACGGCCTTCCCTCTCCCACAGATTAAAGTACATGCTTTTGTTTTCATACCGAGACGTTTTCATAACCTAGCTTCCAATTCCCCTAAGGACTTGAACAGGATCATCAGCACAAAGCGAGTATAACCGTTCTCTCGCGCTTCCCCCCCCCCCCCTTTAGCTAAAGACTCTGGGGACTTAATTACAATACACTGGACGAAACCATGATGAAACTTATTAAGCACGCTTGTCACTTAATATTAAGCAAATATGTTTATTCTGCTGGCCGTTGGCATTCCTTGCAAATCCATACTGAATGTGCGATTTAATACTGGCAACAGCTACCTTGGTGTATACATATATAGGAGGCAAAAAAGGCCATCTCTGCATGTGAGAGGGTCAGTTACTCCAAAAAAATGTAGGTTTGGGTTTTCTTAAGGATATGAGTCGGTGTCACAAAGCACAATGTCGAGCGTGCCTTTTATGTGACGGCTATAAATTGAATTTGACAATTAGATTAATTAATTCACAATTTTGCAGGGTTTGCCTGAAGACTCGGACCATCAAGCAAGGACCAGGACCAAACCTGTCGCATTTATAAGCCTTTTAGAGTGGGGCTAAATTATAACCAAAATAAAATTATATTTATTTTTTTTTGTGATTGAGTCATGCACACGGGCATATGCGTGTGGATACAAAGAATTTTGACACCAGTAAAATTAAAGAGATTCAGCACAATGTGCAAAGTACCATGGCCGAGCGGTTTGGTACACAGGACGTGTGTTCTGATAGCAGAGTCATCAGAATGTGAGTTTAAGAAATTCACCCAGGAGTATAAATGGGTACCATTTGATGGAAGAGATGGTGAGTGTGTCCGATTAGCTGATGAACATCAAATAGATAGACAGGGGGTGCATACTCCCCAGGAAGTTGGGAGTGCTATGATTTATACCAGCAGTCCATTACGAAGTGTACCAGGTGTGGAATAATCTAGTTCTCCACGAACAATGGATTTGGGCCATTTCATAACATGATTCCACAGACTGACTCGTCTGAAGCAGTGCATCCTTGGTCACTTACCGGGGTGTGCCAGAACTTTAATTAACATGCACATTTATGCGTACTGCGCTGCAAACGTGCCAATAAAGTGTGTTTGGTGTGACTCTCTACTAGCCCAGTTGCATCTCGTTTGCATGCCGTTTACATGCTGTTCACGGTGCTTGTGTCCTTGAGCAAGACACTTGACCATAATTGCTTCTCTCCACCCAGGGGTAAATGGGTACCTGTGAGGGCAGAGTTGGTTGTTGTGTTTGATTAGCCCTATATGCGCTGTAATGGCAGCAATTGAGCTATATACTCCCCAGGGAGCTGAGATGGTTTCAGGAATGATTTATGAGCCTGATGAGCAGGGGTAATAATGTAAATGCACCTTGAGCACCAGTTTGGTGGATACGTGCGATACATAAGTCCACATTATTATTATTATTATTATTAGAACTACATGAAGCAAGAGTTATCAAGGATTTCTCCCAAGATGCTCTCAAGCTTGGGCAGCCAAACTCATCACAATGTTCGTTGTGATTGTGCACAAAACTGTAGTACGATGCCATAGACTGGGATAAACCAGGCTGGCACACTTGTATGTAGGTACATGTACATGTCATAGACTTCATGTCATAGACTTCTAAAACTAACATGTTCAATATACACGTTGGAAGCTTAAATTAAGAATATTAAGAATAAAATGATTCACATGATTTGAACTTTTTACTTGCATTTTTTGTTTGCTTAAATCAATCGAATATTACTGCTGAAATGAAATAAGAAAATATGAAATGCAACAATTTCTTACGAAAATTGGAAGGCAGTTCAACAAATCTGAATCAAAACTCATAGGCAAGATTTTAGTTTCCTTATGTCAATCATTCAAGGCTTCATTTAATTTAACTACCCCCAATAAATAGTCCAACCATTCCCATCCCCCAAATACTCTGCATTTTGACATTAATCATAAATTTGATACACCACACAAGTCAAATGTATTTCAAGGAGGAATCTCGAGCAGGAAAAACATCCCCAAGCAAAAACTTGTGGTCTGATTGGAGAAGTTGCCCCTCGGAGAGTTAAGTTTGCCACAAATACCCAGACCTTGGCTCCGTAAGATAAATACCAGTTGCTGTAGATGTTCTCAAGAATGTTTAAGAGTTCTAACTTACTCTAGACGTCTGTGAGCGAGGTCTGTGATGATGAAATAATTGAGTGAGTGAAACCAAAACATAGTTGCTAAATTAAGGTGGAAGCCTACTGCTCTTCAATATTTCCTGCAGCCTATATAATGCAATCCTACCAGTTTTCCCAAACAAAGTTAACTCCAATGAAAATTTCAAAGGAGGTAGAGAAATACACGTACAAGACAAACATAGAGAAGACTAATATGGTTCTGATCAAAATCACAATCTCACTTGGCAATAGCTGAGATTTAACCCACATGGTGTTACAACAAAGAACCCCAAAAATTATATTTTTTTGCAACAAAACTGCACTTATTTGTAGTTTCTAAAGGGCTGGAAAGATGGCTCAAAAACCTCCACCCCTAAACACATGTCGACCTAAATACTTTATATTTCAAGCACATGTCAAGGTTTACCAGGGCCCAATTTCATACATTACAGCCTTTTGGTGCTTATTAAACCAACATTTGTGTTTCCATTTCATAGTGCTAGTAACTGTTAACCCATATCCGCCGATCTACGTGATAACCCGTAGATATGTAAAATGCTACAAACGCCGACCTACGTGATTTTCCGTACCGTGTTTTTGTCCAATTCCAATTTACTACATTTTTCGATGACTGTATTTCATGATTATAGATATGAAATTAGACAAGTCTGACATCATAATAAAGTGCATGTTCTCCTCTTTCCATCAGTATATGTGTCTGTGTCAGTGATTGTAATATTCTCTAAATAAGGAATCTTTCTGATTGTGTGCAAAAACAATGTATCTCTGTGCAGGGGCTTAGGCACATAGTCTTTTGTGTGTTTACATGGTTAGGCGGATATGGGTTAAACAAGGAAAAAGGCATTCTTGCTAGCAAATGATACAATACAAATCCATGGTGAATGCTCACATGCCTTACCAACTTATCTCGCTAACCAACGAAATATGCTTAGGTCTAGCAATGTGTTTTCCTGCGTATGTTGGAAGATTGAGATGCCCGACATTGGTTCTCCCTTGAACCTTTCTCACTTAACAAAGGTTGAGATGTATACGAGTTGTGCGATAAGTTTCTTTTCAGAACCTTGTACCTCCAGCTTCGCGATAGTTGAGATAAACACATGGTGTTACCGCAAACCGAAATGATAACATTTGATGAAACTTACACAAGGTAGTTTAATCTTGGAAGAAGGGATATGGTTTTGATATATATATACACATACATATCTTAACTCCTAGAGGGTTGAAGTGAACCTACATTTCCAAATACCAGTGTTGTACCTTCCCTTTAATTGATTAGAGACAAGGGTGAATGTATGCCTCCGAGAGGTATCCTGAAATCAACTCTTCAAATGTTGGCATGCATTCCCCAAAGGTAGGTTATGAATATTGATCTACATGTACATTGTACATGCTTGGTATTTCTTTTTTTACAGGAGTCATCAGATATTCAGTGAGAAATTCCAAGGAAATTGAAGTGCAATGTTGGCACCTCAACCTGGGGTAGTTTGGCAGGACTGACTGTCCCCTTGGGGGGGGGGGGGGGAAGAGGTATGGGATGAAGGGTGAACTCCAAAGGTGTTTCCAATTCCCTGATATCATATTAGGAATAGAATACCATATTGCTGTAGCTTAAAGGTGTAAGATTGGTAATTAAAAAATAGCAAAATATAAATGAAATTGAATGTACAACTGTCTAAAAAAGTTTAAAGCTAATAATGGTATTAATTTTCACTTTAAATAATTTTGTCTGAGGTGCAGTTATTTTTTAAGTACTCTTTCCTAAAATCCACATTAGAATGAGTACAAAATATCTGAATGCATTTTTACTATTTTCTCATGAACTACCCAGCACTAACTGCCATTGTTCTTGCGGTCACGTAGCCCACTGTACATGTACATGTCGGTAATTGACGTATATCATAAATGTATTTTAATTATTCAGGCCTGAGAAAAATGTGATAAAAGTTTATAATCAGAGCTGCTGCAATTGTAGATTTAGAATTTACCGTGGTGATTAAGGAGAGTAACAATTGACTCTAGCGACATCAGCAAAGAAAGCCAGGTCACAAGCGCATATTGTTGCTGTAACTCACAATCTGCGATAAGTCAATCAGTCAAATCTATGGTGGTTCAAAACCTATCAAGCCAATGCTATATACAGAGCACAACATTTTTGTTTAATACTGAGATTTGAAAGTGAGGTCAATGTGTGAATATTATATGATGAAATGATGCAGGTATCGTGACATCTGTACTTCCGGTGAAATGCATTTCCATCTTCACTTCGAGCAGTTACTGGTTTCAAATCCAACCTAAAAATGTCATTTATTTCAACTGGCCTAAGCACGCACTCTGTTTAAATTAATTCTGTTTAAGGTGTGTGGACTGGTCACTGCAGTTCAGCTCATGGTCATGTACTTCAGTCTTGTTCTTTTTGTACACATCTTTTTAAAAGTTTTGTTTTTGTTTAGCGATTTGAGAGTTACATGTACGTAATCCACTCTGAATATTCTTGGTTCCTATCATGTTTAGATTTACAGAAATTTTTCCAAAAGTGTGTACTGCCTCTAAATATAAACAGACGCACTGGCGCCATCTGTTGCTTGGTAATTGCCGTTCGTCTCAAATTAAAAAAAAAGCCTGTGCATTTTTCGCAATATGATCTGTGAATATTTTGACCGAAAATGCCATTATTTTGTTCTCATGGGGTTGGCTTTCTAATAAGAGTGTGGCATGGGACTCCGAGCCAACACTTGACATTGTTTTTTTCTTCTTGAGTTGTCCTGGCCAGTCACTCTTAACTGGCGAGTTGTTTTGACAGGCCTAGCTTGTCAGCAAACTTGAGATTACAGCCGATTAGGAGGCTATCAGCCAGCAAGTGAAATACTACCACTAGCCGGCAGACAAGCTGCCAACCATAATGTAAGATAGAGAAAAGCAAAAGTTGAACAGGTTTTAAGTGCTCAGCCCATTTTTCTCTCTCCTTCAAATAATAGTATTACAATCTTCCAATTTAAAGATGCATGTTATGTGCTCATTTTTATTGAAAACTAAATATCAATTTGGAAATGGAGTTTTTCTAAGATCACCCCAAGTTAGGAACTTTCCAATGAAGGCATTAAACACAAAAGTTGTGGCTTTGCCCAAATTCTTGATCAAATTTCATGAGTTTGTGCCCGTCACCATGATTAAAAGATTTGGGCCCTTAAAACCAAGAATTCAGATAGGAGTGCTGTGTCTCATGACCCTGTGTACTGCTGAGGAACTATTCCTAACCCCCATGCTCTTTCCGGCTGAAGCCAGTCTGGCTTTTCTGCACCTGTAGTCCTTCAAGCTTCATTCAGGATCTTGTTTGGACAGGCTCTTCATCAGTCTTGAGGAGTACAGCTCAGGGATCAAGTGATTGAGGCAGAATCGAACAACCCTTCTGACTGGTGAGAAACCACAAATATCCCCATGTGTGAGATATTCCCACACACTAACCTGTACTATGTGGACCCATGACCCCGGCAATTTTAAATAAATTAATTTCCGTAGAACTTCAAAAAAGTGCAGTTTATTTTTTCATCCCCAGAAATCTGAAGCAAAGATCACCTGCTTATCAATATAATTCAAGCCAATCTTCAATATACCATCAAGTCATAAACTTTGATTAAGTTTCATAGAACTTAAAAGATGCATATCTGTGTGTTAATAACTTTGTATACTGTAATTTTAGTGTCTTGCCATTTTCCTTGCAGAAAGGAAGTACAAAATGTTATAGAATAGTTGACTGAAGTGCAGTTGAATTTGTTTGGTGCTACCCTGGTTAGTAATGTACTGATTTTTACAAGAATAACAGTGAAAGAAACCAATAAGGATTAAAGGGACAGTATTGTATGGAGTGCCATGGTCGAGCGGTTTAGTGCATCGGATTTGTGTTCTGATGGCTGAGTCGTCAGAATGTGGGTTTGAATCCCAACCGCGACCATGGTGCTTGTGTCCTTAAGCAAGACACTTTACCATATTGCTTCTCTCCACCCAGGGGTAAATGCGTACCTGTAAAGGCAGAGTTGGTTGTTGTGTTTGATTAGCCCTATATGCGCTGAACGGCAGCAATTGAGCTGTATACTCCCCAGGGAGCTGAGATGGTTTCAGGAATGATTTATGAGCCTGATGAGCAGGGGTAATAATATAATGCGCCTTGAGCACCAGTTTGGTGGATACGTGCGCTATATAAGTTCACATTATTATTATCGTCGCGATCAGAGCAGACTTTCAACAGGGCATGACCACACAAAAAACGGGTCATTAACCTGAGGAAAAGACCAAGCATCCCCTTCATAAAAGCCTGTATCGATTGTGTTTTCAAACTGTAAAGTTTTTTTTATTTTTAATAAGCCATGTCTTTACCATCCGTTAATACACCCCTGTGTGGTTACATTTTGTCCAACCAAACTGTCTTGGCTATTTATGAATACATATTTATGTAACTGTGGTATTACCATGTGTGTTAAACGCATACAATGTCGTCATGCATACTTTTGCTTTGAGTACCTCCACGTACTTGTGTGATTCTCAGCAATGACACTCACTCCACATACCCCAAAGTTGGGCTTTCTTCAGAAAATACATCTGAGAAAATGCCCTTTCTTGATTCAGCAAGATTAATAACTACATAAGTTGTAGCAAAATGACAAATATTCACATGAAAATAATTGTAGGGTGATTCACATTGGACAAGTAAAAAAAAAACATAAGTAGACATAAACCATGCATGGACATGTGAAAACCAAAACCATTTATGGTGAGCTTACATTGTACCATCAATGCATGCAATACTGGATTTAGTGGACTAACATTAATATATCATACAAACTGTACAGTACTTTTCAAAATGCAGTGCAAAACAAGAATACTCCCATGCTATATCAATATCATTTGGACATTACCATAGTTCTTAATCAACAAAATTGAGCTGCAGCAATGGTGATTAGGGCATAAACACCGTTTTATTTCATTTTGCAAGATAATATATGAAAATGTTTTAACTTGTTTATAAAAAGAAAGGTATAATATTGGTAATTTCCCCAAAACTTAATTTCTTAAACTTGTTTTGATGGTGGCATCAAATATCTTTTGATATTTATGTTGGAGGTGCTATCATTTATAAGAATAGCCATATAGTGTTCCCAACTAATTTGAGAAAATTGTTTGTACATAACTGTACAAGTTCATGAATGCATTTCCAATTTTCTTTGTACCACAATAAACTGAAACCTACAGTTGTTTGGTTTAAAAAAAAAAAAAAATCACAAGCCATAGAAACATATCCAATGTTGTACCTTCCTTTTAAATGTGTTAATTTTACCAAATATAATTCAAATTAGAAAGCCCTCTTGTGATTGAGCATTTTTTGTACATTTTTTGTACTACTCAACATCTCCGCCAATCATCATGCAGTTTATATCATACTACAGACCCTCACAAGACACCAGAAAATAGAACACCCCCCCCCCAAGAAACCAAAATGAAATCGGCAAATAGAAGAAACAAAATAACAACGAACGTACACAAAATAAATATACGCCAGTTAATGAAATGAAATTGACCGTGCTATAACAGTGAAAATGAAGAGGGTTCCAGTTAACTCGGAGCTTGTCCACTGACTCGTCACTGAGTGATTTCATCTATCATTGTTTCCACTAATCATGTACGGTGGGGTCAGTTTGAACGGCTGATGTTGACAAGTAGTAACAGTCATTTATGAGTGAAACCTTCAAGCGCTAAGCTCGTTAGTTTCGCATCTGATGACAATATCAACAAATAGCAACTTGTACAGGTGCCTATTAACCACAGTTCAGCACATCCATTTGTTATGCGTCACTTTCCGTGTTATTTTATTTGCTTAGAGATGAATTTTAACTACCCTGTTAAACCCAACTGACCATGAATTACCACATGCGATTACATGTCTGCCTTTTTGGAGTACCGAATTAACGCTGGTCTTTATAAAGGGGTACATTTGATGATGATGCAGTTTGTGAAAAAAATAATAGAAAACATGAATTTGATTTGAGTAATTAATAAATTCGTCCCTAATTTGCCATAGTGATCAATCCGACTTTTTTCAATTTTAAGTTTTCCCGCCCATTAGTACATGTACATTCAGGAAGAGACCTACATGTACCATTGTATCTAATCCACATGCATGTATTCCATATAGTTTTGAAGATAGAGCATGCATTCAAATGACGAATGCTCTAACTGGCTATTTTTGTAATTTGGCAAAGTGACCAATACCGCATTGGTCACTATGCCAACTTAATTCGGGATTGGTCACTATGGCAAATTAGGGACGAATTGAGATGCTGAGAGCATGCTTTGAAGATCAAGTACTACAGTACGTACATGTTAGTTCTACAACGTCTGCTTTCTAAATGAAACCTATTCAGATGCACATTCACCGCTCAGCAATTTGTGCTATGACAAGTGTTCAAATTATGTAGGATGGACACAAATTGGTGCATTTTTGGCACAAAGTATTGGGCGGAATAAACTTCTAAGATATTAGACAGCAGCAGATGTATCCAATGTATTTTTTGTTATGTTAACAGCAATTTTCAGAAATCTTCTTTTTTGATCATAAAATTACTACTTTTCTTTGTAGAGAGGGAAAAAATACTGTGAAATAAGATATTTCACTTTTTTTTCAGAAACTCGGTCTGATAAACTGCCCAAAGTATTGCCCAAGGACGGGATACACCATAGATTATTTTGGGGAATTATTTACTGTAAAACAATTTTTCTCGCAACTTATTCTGTGTAACCTGTTTCTTGTCCTATTAGTGAAATAGCAATATTCAGATTACAAATGACATTTCTGGAATGGTGCCCCTAAAATAATGAAAAACACGGGTGACACATCTGGATATATTGATTATAAAATAAAACTGGTTTTCATATAGAGCGGATGTGATTTATTCCCACGAGCTGGGACATCACCTCCAAGTTAACTGGAAACCCAAGACATACCACGTTTCTAAAGGCCTCTGCCTGAGCGGAGTTCTTTCTGATTTCTGATGCCTGTGTTCATGTCGGGGAGAAGGTGAGGGAAGATGATAAGAATGTTAGCCAATGAAAGAAAGGGTCATCCATTCAGCAAACTCTAAGTCTGGAGATCCATCCACTCTGTGCATGACCTGTTGAGGGCGCCATTCACTCAAGAAGCAGCTTGTCCCCAGGGCATAAGCATATCACTGGTTGGAATCCAACTTTTTCTGGGGCACTTTAGCCATATCCTTTGCTAAGTTTTTTTAGTTTACCAATGACTTTAATATATACAAGACAAGATACATCATGACCTGAACACATACGATTCATGTACAATAGTCTTCATTATTTCTAATATGCAGACTTGACACCAGATGACTGAATGATTGAATGCAAACTGAGATCCTAATATGGTGTAGACACAGCTGTATCATCGCTCCATCGGAGAGAAATGTTTGCTGTTATAATGGGTTTGCTGAAGATGAAATAAACATCTACAAACTGAAAGGAATCCTTAAATACATGTATAAAATTGTCAAGAATATTAATACTGGTGTAACACTGAAAACATGCAGACAATCTTGGGGATGTGGTTGCAAAACAAAGAAAACTGCAAATTTTATATATTCAAGCTACATGTAAGGCCCCTGCCTCCCCCCCCCAATTTTTTTTTTATATATATATAAAACTTTAATTTAAAAAAATTATAATAAAAATAAGTTAATAAAATAACTAATAAATAGAAACTGCATCCATACATGTAAATGATAAAAAACATGTGTCTAAATGGTACAATTAATGAATGATAGCATTTTTGGTTGGAGTAAAATTGACAGAAATACGACTGGCATTGCAATGATCCTGCTTTTCCTATTTAAAGTTAACTGGTGCGTAATTGTACTTTATAGCACGTTGGTGTCAGAGGTCAGAGAGAGAGGGTCATTATGGTGACCTTAAAGTTTGAATGGGAGCCTCGAAATGAATTGTAATATAACCGTGTCAATGGGAATGCAATGAGTTAGTGTGGGTGTTTCATATCCTTGCATTGAACTGCAGAAACGGTTAGCTAGTACCCTTCTGCCATATACTGTGACCCTAACAGTGTATTTCTCAGTCTGTGAGTAAGAATCTGCCAGGGTCCAAATGTACATATGTAAGACCGCTAATATTTCTTCGATAATACTCCAGATTCGTTTGGTTGGTGTAAGCAGTTTGCAATAGCTGATTATTTTTGTGTTTTTTATACTGAATTGGTACATACAATGTAAGTGGAAATACAGGAATAATGCATTTTTAGTAAGTTGAATATTCCCTTATCCCAACAATTATATTATCGAGCTATTGCTTTATAAAGCTTGAAAGAAAACAAAATATTTCACTTGGATTTGGACTCATGGTTTACTAATCCACCAAGCTCTTTTCAAAATGTCTTTTCATGTCGCTCCTTACCTGGCGAATCAGCAATTCCTTTCTTCGTTTCAGAGCTTCTATCAGCTCATCAAACTTGGCAACAAGACTCGCTTCAAACTCCACTGTGCATTCCTGTAAACAGATAAACAAGATTAACCACAATTCCAGTGAAAACATCTGGGAAAAAATAAATATTACGATTGTATTTTATTTAATTTGTTACTTTGTGGCCATGAACAAAATTTGTATATTTGTTGAGTTACAAGAAATTTGCACATTTCTAAGAAAATTTAATTTTTTTTCCACAATTTCTGGCACAGGATCAAAAGGTATAGGCTGCACTCCTACACATAGTCACATGAACATTTTTGGAGATTGATTTTTTTTTTTTTTACTTTGTGGCCATGGATAAAACTTGTATTTTTGATTTGAACTTCCAAAACATTGCACATTTCTTAGAAAATCATAAGAATTTGTTTTCGATTTCTTGCACAGAATCAAAAGGTAAAACAGACTGCCTTTCTGCTTGGTTTTTTTAATTTTTTTTATTTATTTAATTTTTTTTTAAAGAGACATTTTGAAGTATCAAATTGCCGTTTTTCTCTCCAATAAGAGCGCTAAGGCAGAATAATTTCTCACGATTCTTCTTGTACATGTACAGTGTTGTATTGCTTGTGTTTATCATAGCATTAGTGCTGCAGTGTCATTTGTATAATGGCCTGCTACTGTATGTATGAACCCCCGTTCTGTATTTGGGTTTTGTTGATGTACATACATGTAACTGGGACAAAGCTTTTAGCAAATTTGCCCCGATTTGGTTTTCATTGGACACCTTTTGGGAGATAAACAGTGATTCCCTGATACTATAGATCTGCCAGAGATACAATTTAAATAAATAAATATATTTTCACCAATATTGAAACAATGAGTCTTTTTTTCAGGTACACTACATGTATATAATAATATAAAAACAAAATGTTTACACTTTAAACCTTTTTGAAGCTGTGCCCTTGGAACGTAAATTACATGGTTTTTCACATGAATAAAACACGTAATCTAATCATGTACAGTAATAATAATAATAATAATAATGTGTGGATTTATATAGCGCACGTATCCACCAACTAAGTGGTGCTCAAGGCGCATTATATTATTATCCCTGCTCATAAGGCTCATAAATCATTCCTGAAACCATCTCAGCTCCCTGGGGAGTATACAACTCAATTGCTGCCATTTCTAGCGCATATAGAGCAAACCAACTCTGCCTTCACAGGTACCCATTTAACCCCTGGGTGGAGAGAAGCAATTATGATTAAGTGTCTTGCTCAAGGACACAAGTGTCATGGCCGTGATTCGAACCCACATTATGTTGCTAATACCAGAACTTGAATCCGGTAAGCTAGACCGCTCGGCCACGACACCCCAGTACACTTGTGATTATGTGTCTGAAAAACTGCTTTAACAGGCCTATGAAATATCAGTAGCAAAACATATCTAGGGGTCCTTTAAAATCTGTTTCAATGTTACATTTTTATTAATTTTAAAAGTGAAGCTTTGGAGTTTGATTGGTGTTCTCAAAAAAGAAAAACAAATCTCTGATTTACATGAAATTAACTTGGTGCAAAGTTGACGATGGTATCGAACATTTCTCAAGATGTTTCTGTCTCGGGTGCTATAAATTATTTTTAAGTCTGTCCTACCTCCATGGTCTACCAGAGACTTAAAAATTCCACATTGGAATAAATACGAAAATATTTGAATGCTTTTTTCACTATTTTCTTTGTGAAGGACACAACAAAAGATGCAGGTTGGTATATTACTCTTGATTCTTATTAACATCAAAATCCACACCTGGGCCCAATTTCATAGAGCTTCATTTCATAATCAGAGAATTTTGCTAAGCATTTTTAAACAAAGTACACACGTTTTGGCTGGTAACCAAGAAAATCCGCTAAGCAATATTATTTCTTGTAAGCATTTTTTTCTGCTTAGCAGCTCCATGAGATTGGGCCCAGGTTTTGCCTGATTTTGATGGGTTCGGTACTCCCATGGAGGAAGAAAGAGTCTTCCTCCATGGTACTCCACACTTTAGCCCAGTGAATAGAGCATGTAGCCATGTGTATCAAACTCCACCTGCTGCTTTTGTTGGATTCAGGACTGTGTTACAGCCAAATTGGGCCCAGGTTTTGCCTGATTTTGATGGATTCGGTTCTCCACACTTTAGCCCAATGAATAGAGCATGTAGCCATGTGTATCAAACTCCACCGGCTGCTTTTGTTGGATTCAGGACTGTGTTACAGCCAAGCCATGGATGCTTTGCATTTGCCCACTGTACCAGTTCCATCACAGTCCAACAATTGGGGTACCTTTTTACTGCATGTTGATGGATTTTGGAGGATTTGATTTGGGATGGTTCCTAGCAATAATGCCTAGGGAGGTAGGGTTAAGTTTTACAGGCATGTTTAGTATATTACCTCAGGCTTGAAAAGAAACACTGGAAATGTACACCATGCAGTAGACAAGTTAGAATTAACATTTGTACTTATTTTTTTGTTTGCAATATTAACAGAATTTCACACAATACTGGCTCAATTTAATCAAAATGAGTCAACCAAGTCCCTCGTGCATGTACATGTACTGTCTAGCTCAAACAATAAATGGAAAAAAACAAGATTTCATTAATATCGTGCGGCTGTACACAGTGATTAGTAGATGGCAGTCTTTATCCCACGATCTCTCCTTATTAGGATGAGGGTAAATGTACTTTTACCGTGGGTGTCCCTGCACTTTACAGCGCTAAAATAGTTGTCATTTTTTGCCATTGCCTATGCAATTAAATAATGCAGAAGGCAGTCTACCATACACTTTGGGGTTGGCCTTCTGCTTTATTGATGAGTCGACTGAACGGATTCAAATGAGTACCTTCTAAAGATTTTGTTGTCTTCTTCACATCACAGTGATTTTTATATAAGGACATGGTTGATGCTACTGAAAATTGCCTTTGTTCCCAGAACCACTGAACAGAATATGATGAATGATTGAACAGTTATTTTGATAATTCTGCATAAACTGCATTGTTAATTTTTTATGTATACATGTATACTGTACATATATCTGTGATTATATGGCAAAGTAGCTATTCTTTAAATTTACTCTTATTTTGTAATAAAAGTGTTTAGGAGGAAACCCAGTTTATATGGTCTTCAATGTGACACATCGGTAAATCCATTACAGATTCATTACAGATCAATGTTACACAGGTCAACGCGCCATGGGTCAATGCATTCACTTATCAATGATGTGTCGTACATTGTAGATCAATGAGTTCACACATCAATGTGTCATTGGTCAATGCATTCGCTTATCTAAATGTCACAGGTCAGTGAATACATTAGTCAGTCTGTAGAACCTGGGGGGGGGGGGGCATTAATGATCAGGTCCCAAGGATGCTTCCTTTAAAAGAATCAACCTGTCCATGCTAACATTAAATGCTGTTTACGGGTCAGTGAATTGGTAAGTCACCTGTAGTTCTAACTGCCTTGTAGAGGTACACGTACAACATATAATAAGTGACAAGTCCCAGGGCACTTTCTCAGTTAGGTGTCCATGCCAACATTGAACGCTGTTCTACCGTAAGATCGCTCCATGCTCACCTATGCATGCCATACATGTATGTACCAGTCTTAACGTTTCCACAGGGCCAAATTTTACAGCCCGAGATGCCTTATGGGCCGAAATTAAATTTCCAGACAGAGGACAAATTTTCTTGATGAGAGACTTTCTGGATAATACATTCAAGTTTGTGTAGTGCACATTGCATCTTCAATATGAAGGCAAATTGTTTACTGATTTGAATTGCTACAGCATTATGTGTAACATGCATATGTGATCACATTTTAATTTGACTAGGATATGATGCAGATTAGAGTACCAAAATGTATTTCCATATGGGCGATTTCATGGTTACTTGCATTACAATTTTTAGGCATTAAGCCCACTCTCAATGCCATAATTTCCTTATTAAATATATTTCAGTGATCGTTTTTTCACAGTAGATGCATTATATCCAGACCTTACTCGGCGCAAAAACATAATTTCAGAAATTTGTTATTTGTACGCTATATAAGAGAAAAAAATGTTGGTTACTCATGTTACGTTTTTCAAACGTGCATAAAATGTTTCCTCTTATATAGCGTACAAATTTATGACATAATTATTTTGTGCCGAGTAAGGTCTGCGTATAATGCAACAACTGTGAAAAAAACTGAGTGAAATATATTATGCCATTAACCCTAACTCCCTCGGCCCATTTGCTTACACATAACCTGAATCCTCCAAAATCCTTCAGTAGTAAAGCAAGCACAAGACATGTATGCACACATGTTTCTAATCTGTGATACATGTACATGGCCAGGGACACTCCCTGCATGCATGGAGCAATAAACAGTGTCCACTGACCCAAGCACTGACCTTGCAATCACTACAACAAACATGGATGTACATGTACCATGGAAAGGCAAGTATGCATGTACCGTTAATTTGGGACAAGTAAAACGAATCACTACAACCTCAATCCTCCAAAATCCTTCACTTTAGCAAAGAGCATGTAGCATGTAACCTCAATCCTTCACTTTGGCAAAGAGGATATGGGAGGATTTGGGATGGTTAGGGTTAAGAGTAGGCCCAACACCTCAATTGTAACGTGAGTAACTATGGAATCACCCATATGGAGCTCAGATCCCCACACATTTTTGAGGATAAGAAATCAATCTGTAAATGTGATAATTCCTATAACGAGTCTATACAAACTGACTATAATTTTCCCCATTGCTTGATTTTCTCAAAAAAGAGAGAAGTGTCTCCCTTTTGAGAATCTATACATGTAGGTGTTATATCTTGGTAAGAAAATTTACATATATGGATGTTGATCTGTCCTTCCAAGACGGATCAATATTCCAATTGACATATTCTAAGCTAGAATCACATGTGCCTGGCCAGCCGTCAATAACCTCACCTGTGTACAGCACGTCGCAAATAGCCTGATGTGGTTACAATGATTTTGATAACATGAAATTTACCAACATGGCAGCACCCAGTATCATCAATCTTTGTGTTATTTTTTTTTTCAACCCATTTTTAATGCGATTTTTCCACAATACTGTGACGCAAATGCAAGAATATTGTAATTCGTATGAGTTTTTTGTCCTTTGGGCTTGAAAATCATCACCAGTGTAAGCAAATGATTTATTCTAGCAATACATGTAACTGATATCAGAAGTCTATTACCCACACACAGTGTACACTAGTCACGTAATAACCTCGTCCATGGCATTGTACTCCAAGAACAATGGATTTGGGCAATTCATGGCATATACTGACATGCAAGAACTAGTACTGGATGCGTACTTATAATGGGCCGATAGACATGTTGTGTGTGTTGTGCGACTTCGCTGTAGCACAGAACTATAGCTAGCAGCATCCAGCACTTCTCCCATGATACCCTTAGGCAGGGAAGGAAAAATCGTTACCACGCTCATTGTGTATGCGCGCATTAGGAGTGTAATGCAGTTGACTGGGTTGCAGCAGGCTGGCACACTTCGTGTAGGTAATAAACTTCGGCTGATACATGTATGAAGAGATTATAAGTGTGAATGCACGTATCTCCCAACTTTGGGCCGAATGTGAAGTGAAGAACCGTTTAATGGAAATTCATACCTGAACTTGATTGACCTTTTCTTTAAGATGCACCAGGAAGTCCTTTGCCTCCCTTGCCTTCTCCGTCAACGATGTCAGGGTCTGGGATAACTCCGCCTGCAAATACATAAGAACACAAACATATTCATGGTCAGGATTACAATTTGCAATTTTTTTTTACTGATCCTGAAAGAGAAAATGGAATCTTAAAAAAAAATTACAGTTATGACAAGATACATTGAACATTATATCCCCCATGCTGTTGGATATTTTCCTTAGTATTGGTACTTTAATGTGAGACGTACAGGTATAGATTTACAATAATAAGACACATAATGGAGGCTCCTGTCATTTTTTATTTTCGTTTTAAATAACACTCAACTGTAGGCCTACTGTAAATCCATGCTTTTCACAATTTTCTTGTTTCTTTTTGTTCAGATATTTCTTTTCCGTTCTTCAATTCAAAGTATTGTTTGATTAAAAGTAAAAGTGAATTTTGTTCAATAAACCAAATTAATCTCTTAATGCATTTACTGACATCTCAGAATTACGCATATCTTTCAAATTAAGAAATAAACCCCAAGTGACACTGGCTAGGTACCTGTACAACTTGTAAATTAATGTATGGGTGAACATAGACAAATTTACTGAAGCAGGACTCGAGCCTTTTACTAATTTAGTGTTTTTTAAATAAAATATAACTGTCTCAATATACACACGATACACAAAGTAGTCGTGTATTTTATCTGGAGTCTGACAGCGCAGTGTCCCAAGCCAATTCAAGTCATAAGTCTGTCAATTTTAATAATTAGAATTTTGGCCAAGTCAATGAGAGTGACACCATGGTATAACCATGGTATAAGCATCTGTTTTTTTGAGCCAATGCAACTCTTTATTTTTCATTAATTCATTATGCAACTATTCCCCATGTACTGGCTGTTCTCCACAAATATACATGTAGCAAATACTAGCTCTCTGTTAATAAAAAAAAAACTGTCTGAAATTACTTGTAGAATAACAAATCTGGCGATACATCTTCAAGTTGAGGGGCCAGGGTACACTGTACCTACATTCTATAATCATCCAAAGGTTCAATGTCCTGATCATGTCATTTTATTTTTATTTTAAAGAGACAAATTCAGGAGACTACTTCTCCACAGGGGTATTCCACTCCAGGCTACAGTTTCTGAGAAAGGCGTCCTGTCAACCTCACTGTAAAACGTAACGCCAACTAGAAATGTGTGTACATGGTACTTTAGATCCAGGGGGGCGGGTGTAAGCAACATGCAGGAACACAGTCTAATTGTTGATAAATACCCCATGGTGTTTAGGAATTACTTGAGATCTCTTCTGCAATTAATGGCTGCTATCAGATTTCTGGTTGACATTGGATGACCTTAGTACCACAAGATGGAAGAGGCCGCTCCAGAAAGATTTATATTAACATTTGTTTATAAATGGTGTCACATAAATAACCAGAGCCCATTATGACAATGAGATTGTCTTTCAAATACCTTGAAACTCTTGGAGGTCTCATTAATTAAAAGAAATGTCAAGTTCACTCATTGGTGATACTGCTTCTTAACCCTAACCTTCCCAAATCCTCCAAAACCCTCTTTGCCAAAGTGAAGGATTTTGAAGGATTGAGGTTTCATGCTACATGCTCTTTGCTAAAGTAAAGGATTTTGGAGGATTGAGGTTATTAGGCATACTTGCCTTTCCATGGTACATCTACGTCCATGTTTAATTAAGACTAATTGCGGTGACACCATGTGAAATTCTCTCTTGAGTAGTAATTAGTTCTGAAATGAATGGGAGGTTACAACTCGACGTTGCGATCAGTGTGCTCCTGAGGACGATCAGAGCACACTGATCGAAACGTCGAGTTGTAACCTCCAGTTCTTTTCAGAACTAATTACTACTCAATAGAGAATTTCACATGGTGTCACCGCAATTAATCTTACTTATCTTCTTCACCATGCAAAGCTACAAGTTTTACCTACATCCATGTTTGTTGTAGTGATTGCAAGGTCAGTGATTGGGTCAGTGGACACTGTTTATTGCTCCATGCATGCAGGGAGGGTCCCTGGCCATGTACATGCATCACAGATTAGAAATACATGTGTGCATACATGTCATGTGCTTGCTTTACTGCTGAAGGATTTTGGAGGATTCAGGTTATGTGTAAGCAAGTGGGCCTACAGACACACAACCCAGAATAGTCTCCCATTATAAATTGCAACCGTATTGTGGTCCTGTGAATTATACACATCCTTATATAAAATGTTTGTCTGATGTGCCGAATATTTTGTTGAGGGTAGTCCTTAGTCCTTCGTGAATAATCAGAACATAATCATAAAGGATATTTATTTAGTACAGTAGCAATAACTGTAATGCTTGGATCAATAATGCATAGCTTCTGTAATTACAGAATTCTTTCTGTCAACAAAAAAGTAATTAGTGTCTACTCCCATGTTCAAACACTGATTAATGGCTCATACAAGTCCTTTCAAGGACCCTCCACAGGATGTACACTCCCATGGCGAACAGTGTACAAGATTGGTCATGTAGGCAAAACTGCTTCTATGAGTATGCTTACTACAGTTCATGTACCTTTGAATCAAAATATACATTAAATAACCAATGTGAAAGATTCAACTTACTTCATTGTGTCATAAATAAGAAAATAGTGTTTAACATTGGGATTAAATATCGATTAAAAACGTACATGTAAATTGATAAGCTGTCAGTTTACAGCCAAAGATGATTCATACAATGGGGGGGGGGTGTCTTTGAATACTCATACTTTGTAACAAATATTCAATCTGGCAAAGAAACGTCACCAATTTAACAAATTAAATTTGCCTTTTTTTCCCTGATTTTTCTTTTCTTTTTCTTTTTTTTTACTTCACAAACCTCGATGAAGCATTGCACAGCATGCACAATGGCCATGCTGAGATGTGTCCAATATAGAGTTCCTTCAAGTCAATGTCTCAAGGAATCTAAACTGAAATGTATCACTTAGACGAGGCACTTAGGATGGGAGCCACATCTGAAGTGAGGTTGTCTTATTAATTCTCGTAGACCATTCTGCAACTAAACAAAAAGTGCTACTACTTGAATTTTTCAATTTTTATTTTTCCCAGCGGTGCATTAAAGATGTATCCATTGGCGGATCCAGGGGGGGGGGGGCTAAGCCCCCCCTAAAATCGTTAAAAAAATATTAAAAATATAAAATAAATAAAAAATAAATAAAAAAGAGAAAAAGAGAGGGGGAGGGGAGGGGAGAACGCACTCCCATTCCCACAGTGTGCGGGATAAACATAATGAGGTGACCTACTTAGTACTGTACTGAAAAATAATTGTTTTTGATTTTCAGCCCCCCCTAAAAAATGTTCTGGATCCGCCCATGGTATCGCCTGTGTTTTACCCGCAATTTACAAATTTTTTCATTCTGATTGGAACCTTGATTCATTTCCTTTTCAAAAAGGAAAACAAATACATTGGAATGCGATATTTCAGAAGCTTGGTTTTACAGTAAAACCAGTGCCAAAACTAATTTATGATGGGACTCACCATTAATTCATATTCGAAAATATTTACTGTAAAACCATGCTTCTAATCATTTTTTGAAATTTGATTTTCCTTCAAGTAAAATAGCAACGTTCTGAATAAAAAATATATATACTGAGCATCAAGAGAAACTTATCAGATCTTTGGAAGAACACTCATTAAAATCGTTCATGGAAAAATGAAAAATATTTGAACATGGGTAAACTTCAGTAATGTTTACTAAGCACATGTCAATAAACGGATTACTGAAGTTTACCTGTGTTCAAATAGTTTTCATTTTTCCGTGGAGGATTTTAATGAGTGTCCTTCTACAGATTTGATAAGTTTCTTTTGATGCTCAGTTGATACTGTCAGATACTGCTGTTAAAATAGCCAAAAACACGGGCAATACATCTTTAAAAACAACCACTTTATCCATCATAGCTCAGTGGATGTAGCGGGCAGCATAGTACAGATGAAAATTGTAGCAACACCTTATAATATTTCGTCCTAAAAACGGGTAGACCAGTACCTAAATGTTGCACAATTTTTGACTTTTGTGCAAATTATCATTTTCTTTTTAAAATATAAAGCTGAGGAATAGCATTGGACATTCAAAAATGAAACAATCGACGTAACTTTGCCAGCCAATGATCACTGGAGATATTCCTCGCGTATGCACATCAACAGCAAAATAATCCAAACGCAACGCACTTTTGCTGCCCTATCGATGAACAGCGATCAAACATGTGCCCTCAACAGCTCATGCACGGTGCGTACAGCTGACTATACATACAACCCCCCCTCCCTAGCATCCCCATGACTGGTTCCCCAATGAGGATGATGATGAATCGTGGCCTCAAAGAGCAGTTAGCAACTGCATGACAGATTTGGCTCCAGTCCTTCCGGCCTACCACCTCGGAGTCTGTTAGCACCGCTGCCCTGTCATATTATCATTTCATTAATCTGATGAATGCACAAGAAAGCCTGCCCAATTGAAGATGATTTTTTTGTCTCCTTGCCACTTCATCCATAGACGAGTTGGCTAACTCGGATCGGAAGATGTCAAATTTTTTTTTTGCGGAGTTGACAACTTGAATTTCTTATCTGTTGCGACAGTGTTTAGATTGAGTGACTTTGTACCAATCAAGTATGCCAAGAATGGCACCAACGGATACGCAGTACATTAACTTAAATGATTTCATGTCTAAAAATGTCTACCTCTCTTTCCATGCTTAATAATAATCATTCATAAATGCCCGAGACAGTTGAACCAATCTGATTGGACAAAACGTGATCACGTGGGGGTGTAATAATGGATGGTAAAGACATGGCTCATCAAAAATCAGAGTGACGAAGAATGTTTAGCATCACGCTATCGCTGACTCATGTTCTTTGAAAGTGTTTTGCGTCTCCCCAAAACGTGACTTTCCCCATTTCTATTTGGCTTTATGAAATGTAAATTTGTATCAACGAAATTGATACAGGCTTTTATGTATGGGAATAAAAGTTCAACGTTTGGCAGGATAATGACCTGTTTTGTGCATGGTCATGAGGGTTGGAATAAATGAATCTTTCCAAATACCTAGATGTAGTACCTATTCTCTTTTTACAGGCCTTGAATTCATTAATTCTTATATGGGCAAGGCAGTTTTTCCCTTAAACTAATGGGCACTTGCAAAGGACACCAGCAAGGCAAGGTGAAATGATGGCGCCACAGTGAATTTCAAAGCCTGTCAAAACTCAAATGATCTCTATAGTCTCCTAATTATCTTTGACATTGACCCATTGTAAAGTATTTATCAAATGAAACAAACTGTTTCTTCTTCATCAGCTTTTGAAGTACACATGAGCATCGCATAATATCCACCATGATATTAATTACCTTATTTAAATTAACAGCCGGACAGAAAACTAGACAAATCCAGCTAACTGGATTATGAATAATTCATAAGTTCTCTTCAGGTGTCGGGCAATGGGTAGGATCTTTCAAGTGGAACAATCTCTCTACTGCTTTGGTCAAAGATTCACAAGCCAGGAGTCTCATGAAACATCTAGAAAGTTACAGAGACAGCTGTGCTCTTTATTCAATTACTGTATATCTTTACCGATGCTTTTGGAATATTCATGTTTTAAAAAACCCTCCTATGCCCAGGCTGAAATTTGGCCCAGTCAGCACGGCACCCACAGACAGTCACTTGAGTATTTTTGGTAGGTCAAACCACAGAGTCACAGAGCTGTGTATGTACTGTCAAGTGGTTTTGGTTTGACCTATCCTAGCCACATGTCCTTGCATTTATTTGAGTGCACTGCACAAAGTCAATGGGTTGGGAGTTACATACAAATTTTGAGTGTCTTTGGGTTTGACCTCCTATCACGGCCACATGTGCTTGCATGTATTTGAGTGCACTGCACAAAGTCAATGGGTTAAGAGAGACATACAAATTTTGAGTGTCTTTGAGTGTTAAACCTATAGGAGGGTTAAGCATTCTAGAAAGAGTTTTTAAGGTATTGTATTCCCTTGGCATTCTCATAAAGCATACATTTTTCACACTTTTACTCAACTTACATACGTACATTTGAACTTGGTGTAAAGTTGATGACGGTATCAAACATACATTATTGTTGAGTTCTTACAGGTCACAGCATGTATTAATTAATCTCTTCTTGGAAGAAGTGGTGGCGCTGAGAAGAGCCGGTTGGTTTATTTTCAACGTTTCGACTAGTGTGCTCTAGCCGTCATCAGGAGACTGATGGTATCAAACATGTACCTTGAAATCTTTGTCCGAGACGCTTATGAATTTTAATGATTAACAGGAAGATCATGTTCACTGATAGAAATTTATGAATGAATTATCACTTTTGTTTAGTTGTTAAAGTAACGAGCTGAGACTTTTTACTAATTTGTTGTGAATATATATATATAATTTGGTATATTTTTCTTTTTCACCCCTGATAAACTATAATTGCATTATATAATCTATACATACATGTAGGTCGCCAAAAGAACCTATTTTAGGCACTTCACTTGACCCAGATTCTTTCAAATTTGTGCAAATAAAATTCACTGAAAAGTGTGTGAGGCACGTTCTGACAAGGGTGTAAACATGTGTACGTGTACATTACACTATGCATATTTAGGTCCAACCCGTTTTTTTTTTTATTGTGGTGTAATGTGTGATGCTCACTCTGCGTTTGCCCAATTTTGGCAAGATTTTGAAACCCAAGCGCGGCAATATGCTCTATTTATTAAACATCTCATAATCGCCTGTGACTAGGCACAAGACAGGTCATTAACCTGTAGCAAAAACGTGTCAAATTTATATTCCTATTCACGCCCATATCAATTTGTAATTTTTGTTGAATAAAGCCATATAGAAATGGGCAATGTCACGTTCAAAACACTTTCAAAGTACATGAGGCAGGCACGTGATGCGAAACAATCTTTGTCACTCTGATTGGTTCAAATCCGCATCGCGCGTCACACGGCCATTTTGTACAACGCACGACGCAGATTTGAACCAATCACAGTGACGAAGATTGTTTCACATCACATGCCTGACTCATGTACACATACTATGAAAGCATTTTTGTGTGTCCCCAAAATGTGCCCATTTCTATATGGCTTTACTCAACAAAAATTACGGCTCGGTCCTCGCCCGTGACCACGCCCAAATCTGGTCATTAACCTGCACAACAAACATTTATTCCCTTATTCAAGTTTGACGTGCACATGTGATATCATTGTCAACATACCTTGTACAATAAAATAGATCCTTGTAAAGTCTCATACATATTAAGTTTGTGTTTTATATAATTTAAGAATTTGACAATGTTAAAGTCATTTTGTACAATTATTTAATCTAACGTCTACTGTAATTGATTATTTATAACGTCAAGGCCACAAGCAGATTTTAAAGTTTTAATCAATCTATCTATACATGTACCTGTATATGATGGCAAGCAAGTTCAGTGTAATTCTAGTATGTTGGATTTGTTTTTTCAGTGACTGAGTTCACAACAATTTGGAATCATTTATCACAGCTGCATTATTGCTCTTTGATAGTTCCTTACAAACTTTCCTGACCTGAAAAACCATTCACTCCTGAACTTCATGCATAAATTGATGTCTACGTGCATCCAACACTCTTGAAATATACCTGTCTTTTACATATATTAGCTTACCTTCCAGCAAATGACTCACAAATTAAGGTACTCGGAACACATCACCTTAATGTACTTTCAGTTTAAAGTCAAAGTGATGATTATTACCACTCAGGTCTGCTTGTTCAGTAATACAATGCATTGTACATAAACCAATGGACAGTCATAAGACAGGCATGAGTAAAGTATCTTTGGCTAAATGTGTAGTTATAAAGGGACATTATTATCACGATCAACAGGGCATGGACTTGGAGTGCACCAATGATGTACAATTTATCTGCTCATAGAGTAGAAGTTGCCAATTTTACCTAGAAAATTAAATCCAATTTTAAATAGAGTACTGAAGCGTGATGTCATGTTTCCATGGCAGCCCGACAGCTGGTTCTACACATTTTGTGTTCTATGATGCAACCGGCATACATGTAACACTTTAAAAGAATATGTATATTCTTTGAAAAATTTTACAGACTTAAATATATGTATGCATTTTTAAGATTGGCATTTCCAGAGTTTGACTGAAAGGCATCAACGTAATTAGATAACTATGTTTTGTACAGAGACAACGTTCTCGTCAATAAGGTTATTGCATAACAATGTCATACTAAGGAAGTAGTCTTCAAATTAAAGCATACATGTACAATGTACATGCATATTGCAAGCAGTACGTCACTACTTATTTCTAGAATTGCACCGATGAGATAACCATGTTTAGCACACAAATTCAGACTGCAACTCGAGTAGAATTCCACACACGAGTACAATTTGCATGTACACTACATGTACATGATGTGCACACAAATGTTTGAATACAATGTATTGGTAATACGGTACATCGTACTGTCCTATACAATGTACAAAACAAAAGGCAATTATGACAATAGAAATAAGGGTATGACTAACCCCTGTCATACGTAATTACCATGGTAACGGGATTGCCAGGAAATGCACTAAGGCACGACTGTATCAATTATGACGTGCATAGATCTACCAAAATATGGCCTGTCAGACGGATTTAATTTCACAAAAGATATTTGCACATGAATGGTTTTGAGATGCAATGTAAAGCACCTCGGGGTAGTGTCTCTCTTACTGACTGGATTTCATATACGACGATGCTGGAGTGGGGAAAATGTACAGTATGTTGGCAAAGTGTCTGAAGAGTTCTTAAATCCCTTATACACTATGCATAAAGTAAATGCATCTATAATTTATAAGAATCGCATATGTACATATACAATGTGTACACAAAACAACCTTATCTGCAATATTTTCAGCTTATTCCACTGTGTCGTTACAAGAAAATAGTGAAATAGCATTCAGATTGTTTCTACAACGTGGAATTTATGTCTTCGGAAGACAATTCATTTGCAAAATAATTTGAATTGTACTAAAATGAGACCAAGATTTCAAGGGTTGTTTGATATCACTATCAACTTTTCTCAGAGTATGTGCAAGTTTCATGTTAATCTGTTATCATGTATGTTTTTTGAAAATACGAATAGTGACATGGGTCTTTAAACACCATTGTGCCGGTATTCTTAAAACATAAATGGTTACGTGGCTTTGGATTTTGGAAACGAAATGGCTTTGAAAACAGAATACCACTAGAAACACAGAAATATTATCAATAAATATTTTTGAATATACATGTAAGACACTTGTAACCAATAGGTTCCTCATAGGAAATTAGTGTGGTATTTGATAATGATACGTGTACATTTCATAAAAAGTGGTTAATTATCTAAATGGGAATCGATAATTTCACAGAAAAACATACATGTATAATGAAACCACAGAGACAAAAGAATAAGGTCAGTCTATTTTATTTCTCGTCTCCTTCCAAGCCATTTAATTGTCCATCTCGCTACCAAGGCCAACCGTCAGTGAATCACTCATTCATATTCAATGCATCTTTTCATCTTTGCCGCCCACGGATCTTTGTTACAATGGAAAAATCAACCTGACTTCTCATTTTGGCCTAAAAATTGACTAGTAGACTTGGTTTCGGGGCTCGGTGGCGCCAGAGGTTTTGGCGGCATGGCATGACGGCTATAAAATTGATCATAGATCCAATTGCTACTGTCCTTTGTGATTCAGTCCTTGCTGTGTACCGATGAGCAAAGTGTGGACTACATACAGTGTAGCTAGTCATAAATCAATGAAAAACTGGTTAAGCTTTAATTGTTCACAAATTGATCACGTTAAAATCTCTGGAGGGCTGTTGTTCTGTTCGGTTTATGCAGATATAATGTCTTGCTCGTCATTGATCATGAGCTTCAGACTTCAAGGCACTATTGGTAATCTTGAAATACATAATCACATATTCACATACATACATTATTTACATGAAACTTATGTGGTGTCAAGTTGATGATGGTATCGAACATCCCTTGAAATATGTCTGTCTTGGGTGATAGTCAAATCTTGGGCGATAGTCAAATCTTGGGCGATAGTCAAATCTTGGGCGATAGTCAAATCTTGGGCGATAGTCAAATCTTGGGCGATAGTCAAATCTTGGGCGATAGTCAAATCTTGGGTGATCGTCAAATTAGTGAAATAATTTCCAAAAAGAACTTCTGTCATCCAAACACAGAATGCATTTTCACTAGTTTTGCTTTAACGACACACTGAAATAAGCTGAAACTTTTACAAGTTTTTATGTATATATCGCTTTGATTCTTCTCGTATATAAATGCATTTGTGACCCGCTCCATCGAAATCAGGAATGTCCCCCAACACATGTTTCCGTGTAATGGACTTCCAAAGTTCACAAAACGTGCATGACTGCATTATTACATTATTACATTATCAATTTATCACATCCTAACACAGGAATGAAATGAACCAAAAATGAATGTTTGGCATCATCAGAAAGCCCATTAAATTCTCTTTAAGTTGATATCCATATCTCAAAATGTGAAATTTGGGGGATATTCCTCATTTCGATGAAGCGGGTCACATTTATAGACATTTTACCAAAATTAGTTTTCTGTATAATGCCTTTGAAATTTTCATAAATTACTTATTCCTTGTGAATTTTTCATAATTGTTTGCCCTAAAAGTCTAATCTATTCATTGTTCTTTATCTATGGGGTGCTGTGGCCAAGCGGTTTAGTGCATCGGATTCTGATGGCTGAGTCGTCAGAATGTGGGTTCGAATCCTGGCCGCGACCGTGGTGCTTGTGTCCCTGAGCAAGACCCTTAACTGCTTCTCTTCACCCAGGAGTATAAATGGGTACCTGTGAGGGCAGAGATGGTAATTGTGTTTGACTAAGCTCGTTGCGCTACACATTTGGCAGCATGGGCTGCATACTCCCCAGGAAGTTGAGATGGTTCTAGGAATGATATAACTGGCCCAATGACAGAGGTAATAATGTTCATGCGCCTTGAGCATCAAACTTGGTGGATATCGGTGCAATATAAGTGTCCATTATTATTATTATCTAGTACATGTAGAAAGAAATACCTTTTTTTTCCAAAAACATGTACATGTACATTGTAGATGAAAAGTAATTAAGTGAATTCATTAATATGACACAGCTGTATACATTAATTTCTTGTCAAATAATGCCACATATTGAAAAACAATGCCGTGATCAATAATATTACATGACATCTCATTTGAACCACAAGGAATTTGCACCTTTTTAAATTAAAAAGAAGGTACACTGTGACTATTGATAATGTTAGCAAAACTGCTTTTATGAGTACGGTTTCTTTGAATCAAGATATGCAATAAATTTTTGCTAACAATTTCCAGTTTAAATTTTAGGTACGAGTACAAAAATCTGCATACATTTTCACTATTTATGACACAACGTAAGGCAAAAAAAGTCTCTGGTTTCTGGTCATCGGTCGACTTCAAAATCGGTGCAGTAACGCATTATTATTATTTTTTTTGCCAACAGGGAAATGCGTGGTACCTGTATACGCCGGGACCAAATTTCCCATACATAGTATGGTGGCTAACGTTCATACCCCTATGTGGGAAAAAGTCGTTTAAAGCACAGCACGGCAGAATTCCAATCGATCCAGCAATTTTGGCTGCAATTGGACATCGCTTCATAGCAAAAAATAAAATAAAAAATGCTGACGCGCGGGTCTGAGGCGGCGTGCGGAGACCGGAGACTTTTTTTACATTTATTTGTGTGAATAAAAAATACCCTGCAGTTTTGCTAACATTTCAACATGAATGAAACTTCCCCCCAAAAAACAGATTTTGCAATTTAATGTATTTATGGCTTTCATTGACTGTGTGTTTGATAAGGGTGAGTCATTTCTTTATGATAATTCAAATATTCTATTGGGTTTTATATATTTGTAGTTAAATTTTCAAGTAGATCTGAAAGACTTCACCTTATTCTGTACAAGTAATATTCAAAGCCTTTTATAACATGTTGGAATACATATGTGCGGCACAAGTATGCAGGTCTTGTAATTAAATTGACAAATATTAAAGAGTCGGAATTAGTAAACTGCAGCAGCAAACGCCTCCTAATGTATTAAAATATGGAATGATGCCCCCGGGTTAATTGTCAATTAAGTCTCTGTGCGAGTGCCAGGACTCCTTCAGTAACTGCCCCTGCCGACAAATCTTTGCCAAATGTGACATTTGGATATTTTCTGCATGAACTATACTAGAATGCCGACATCTGAGAAACACTGAGTGTTCACGTTGTTGTACTACGTGTACATATTCTGCAGGGGAGTTGGGGCCCATAAAGGTTACAATATGTACATGTATCAATCAATTAGCCCATTCATGACTTCCTTTGCAATAGCAATGATCGAGTCACACTGAGCAATGCAAGTTGTCGGTACTTTTGTCTGCTACACACATTTCATCAATTTGTGGGTCAATTATTCCACTTTTTGTTGAGAAATTCAATTAATATCAATTCACTTGTGCTTTGATGAGTTTCCCAGTAGACCTAAAAAAATTACTTTTTACAGCCACCTTGCTTGACATGGTAGGCATATGTAGTCGTACATGTATGTGTACATGCATGTAGTGTATATTTTGTTTGATAATTTCCGTACTTGAAAGAAGACTTGAGTCAATGATACCTACATTGTACCAGCTTTGAGTATACACTTTAAGTAAAATGTCTGTATTTATACATTTATAAAACATCCTTTGTCAGAATGTGAATCAAGAAATTTAAAACCAACCTGTGAGTGATTAAGCTTAGTTCATTGTGTTCTCAAACCAAAAAATTGTGAAAATGCATTTAGATTGTTCATATTTATTCCAACAAGGGTAACTTCTGTCTTCGGAAGACGGCAAATTATTTCAGTAATTTTACTGAAATGATAGTCACCTGAGACTTCAAGATTTCAAGAGATGTTCGATACCATCATCAACTTTACACCAAATTAGTTTCATGTAAATCAGTGATTATTTTTTTCTATGGTTGAGAATACCATTGAAGAGGCTTTAAACACTACTCCGTCATTTTGAATGGGAATTATCATTTATGTTTGTCAAAATTATCAATAGTGTATTGTGATTTTTATATACAACATTTGCTAACATTTGCAAAAAGAAAACACAACTGAATTATTTTCAAATAAAGATATTCTATTTGCACTCATGGCAAACCTTTTTCAACTTTCATGAGGTCGGAGATTCTAGAGACGGGATCAGTATTTTTAAGCTTAGACGCAGCTGCCTAGATTGAGTGGACTGAATGTGAGATTTTCCACTTCTTGGCCACACTGACTGTAATTCACGTGTACAACGGATGCCACGACACCCAGTAGAAGGATGAGCCTAGTGTTATTAATTTAATGTCTTTCCATCCCTCAAGCGGAATGGCAGGAGATACCAATCCAACTTAATCTGGTTGGATTAACACCTTAACCAATGCTAGAGGGTCTAATAATCCCAGCTCAATCCACTGCCTATAGGCTGTTGAGTAGCTATAATGAGTGGGGGTCTTGAGGGCAGGTGATTACGGCAGATTCCATTTTAAAGTTAAGGTACAGGATTGGTAATCCAAGTAATAAACCAAATGGACAGTTTTTAAAGTAAAAACTGTTTGCGGTGACACCATGTGAAAAATTCTCTTTTGAGTAGTAATTAGTTCTGAAAAGAACTGGTGGTTACAATTCGATGTTTCGATCAGCATGCTCTGATCGTCTTCAAGAGAACTTGGTTTTAGTTGAGTCTTGATGGTATAAATCTTCCCTAGAAACAGTTTCATCTGAAGTATTGTCAGTGTCACTTATAAAAAAAAGGTAAAATAATGCCCAGTTCAAATTGAAGAGTTTCTCTTTCCTAAATTCCATGTCGGAATGAATACAACAAATCCGAATGCATTTTCACAATTTTTCTAGTTAAAGACACAACCCAATTAGCTGAAATTTTCACAGGTTTTGGTGCAAAGAAAGTATTAAGAATACTATGACAACATAAATGTTGTACCTTCCCTTTTAAAGGGACAGTATTGTCACGATCAACATGGCATGGAATCGGAGTGCTAGTTTTGATTTAAATCGGTGACTCAAAATAATACCTCACATGATATAGGTCATTACCGTTCAACCGTTGCTACTGCATAAATGAGCCAGTAAGTTTTTAGTCACTGTGTTCATCACTAGGACACCGATTCTATGCCCTGTTGAAAGTCTGTTCTGATCATGACGATGTTGTCCCTTTTAAATTAAATGCAGTATATATATATATATATATACCTTTTGGTATTCTCAAAAAGTGTGGATTAGTGTTGCATGATTAACCCTCCTACTGTTTGACCATTTGAAACCATTCAAAATTTCCACTTACCAAAATGCCCATTGGTTTTGTACACACATGGTGATACCATTTGAACAGTGTTGGTAGCAAGCTTTACTACCATTCAAATCCATTCAAATGTATAGAGGGTCCATTGATTCACCACTTAGAAGTATCCAAACAAGGTTTTGTATTAGCTGTACTACCATTTGGAAAGATCCAAACAAGGTTTTGTATTAGCTGACCTACCATTCAAAACCATTTGGTGAAATCAATACTGTACACAGTTATTTCACCATTCAAAACCACAAAAGGGAATGGTTTCAAATGGTGGATCAACTTGTATGAAAAAGGTACCAGAAGTAGGAGGGTTAATGGATTCAAACATCATCCCTTGAAATCTTTTTGTCTGACGTGCTCATTCTTAAGTCTAATATTATTCCCCAATTAAAAACATACAGCACCTCAAAATTTCAATAACAAACCGGAACTGTATCAAAATGTTTATGTTAGAATGAAAACGTTTGTGTTTGCAGATATTAACAACTCGCCATAGTGTGACAAAACGTAAGTTGTACCTTTTTCTTCGCATCAGAAATGGCAGTTTATCAATACTTCCCCTTTAATCCACAGCCTCTAGGCTGTTTGTGTAGTGGGGGACTTTAAGAGCAGGTGATTACGAAGGCCTCCATCTTTAAGATGAGGATCTTATGGAATGATTAAGACCCACACCCACGGAGGATGCAGTCACAGTTAAAGTACATGGCAAATAATATAGCATTTTCCAAGGCAGGAGAATAATTAAAGCCACAGGCAAGGATTTTCAAGGGAATTAAAATACGGCATAGTAAAAATAACGTTAATACTCTACAAATTTGGTATAATAACATACAGCGTAAATGTGTGTGTACGTAGCTACCGCAAGGTGAGACATGACATAAAGACATACATGTATATGTATGTACAAAGCGCTCAAATTCCTTATAAAGTTTTGCCGAAAAGTCGTACATGTGATAGTAATTTGTTTTGCGTTAGTGGACATTCCCCAGGAATATGTCATGTTTGAATTTAATAATTCCTTTGAATGAGTATTTCTTGAAAAGATATTACACAGGCAGGTCTTGAATTTCACTGAGGCCATGGTAGCCACTGTCTCCCAGCATTGACCTGGTCTTGGCCTTGGTGCCCCTTTTGAAATGCTTCCCGAGATTTTGTTTTCCTAAAAGAATTGCCCTTCATCAAGGAAACATTTGCCTTTCCCCATTCAAGAATGAAATTCCTTCCTTGGAAAGGTTATTGGGGAATGTGTGTACATCCCTTATAAAAAAAAGTACCAAAATATACCATTCGGTATGTCCAATAACACCATTTATATAAATGGTGTTATTTATATAAATGCCCGGCAAAAATACTGAATGGTATACACTGTATGGTACTTTTTTTTATAAGGGATAATTAAATTGCTGTTTGAAAAAAAAAGGCACATCATTAGTACATACCAGATTATCAAATAGCTTAATAGGTGTAAAGTTGGTACAAGCATAGACGCACAAGTAGCCATCATCCTGAGAAATGATTCTATCTGAAATGCTTTCATCTTGGAGGGGAAAAAGGAATTGTTATATCAAAACAGTTTTTCAAAAATTTATCAAAAATGTGAGCACTTGTATTTACTGTGATGAAATTTTCACAGGTTAGTTTTATTTCTTGAAACCTACAGGGTTGAAATTAATGTACGTATGGGAGAATCAGTGGAATTATATACGACTCAAAACAATTTAGGGAACACCGGAATAATCTCAGTTAAAGCAAGATCATTTATTTCAGATAAACACAATGTTTCACAGAATTACTGAGTTAACAAAGAATTTAGACATGTGTGGCAGATTGAACACGGCCATTGTGTCAATATTGCTGGTACATGACATCATTCCACATGGCCCAAACCTATTTGATGTTAAAAATCCGGTACGTGTATACCACAATTTACTGCACTAGTTTATTTCAAGTTAACCTTGCAATGAAACAAAGCAGGTAGCTGCTTCAGTTTACCTCATCTCTCTGAAGAGCCTTGGGGTATGCCATTAATCATTAGATAAGGTGTGTACCACAATATGTCCCAGTTGTGACATTTTGAAGTATGGGTCCACTTTGTAAAGAACTACACTGATAATAGGAGGGTTAATTAAAGTAAGGCAGTGTTATACATTTAGCATACTTAAAAAGCTCTGTAACAAATTTTCAGTTTTACATAAAACTGTACTTGGGATAAAATTGATGATATAATCAAACATGCCTTTCTATCTGAGGTCGGCTTATCTGAAATGCTTTCATCTTGGAGGGAAAAAAGGAATTGTTATAATATCAAAACAGTTTTTCAAAATTTTATCAAAAATGTGAGCACTTGTATATATTGTGATAAAACTTTCACATGTTAGTTTTATTTCTTGAAACCTATAGGGTTGAAATTAACCCAAACCCCCAGGCCCTTTTAGGTAGGATGCATCCTCAATCACACAAAATGCTTCAAAATGTCTTCATAAAATTTGGAAGGTTCCTGAATACTCCAAAATCACCCAATATATTGTGCTGTATTTCATGTGTAGGGTGCCCACTGCCTCAATCACACAAAATCACACATACATGTACATGTACCCTTTGCCTTTATCCCTTTATTATGAACAAAAATACATGTTTTTTTTTTTGGCTCAGTCAACTGATATTGACACAGGTGTTTTTGCAGTAAAAGTGTCATGTCATATGTTGGTATATGTACCGTAGTGCATCACCCAAAATAACACAGAACATGTATAGCATCCTTCCTCAATCACCCAAAATGCTCCAATACCTCAGAGGATTTTGTGTGATGTGGGGTGGTTAGGGTTAATGTACATGTACGTGTATGTTCAGTTATTCACAAATACTAATGCTGTACTTTAAATCCAAATACAGTATGTTTTCAACAAGTGTATGCATGTACTTGAATAGGATTTCAGAAGCAGAGAAAATGTGAATTTCCACAAAAACAGATTATCTGTCGAAATACGGTTGACAACATTTTCCCCAAGGGTGCAAACAGCAGATGTAGTTTAAACTACACGGCCTACGTGCGTGCTTTTTCTGCAAGAACCCGGCCTAGGGCCAGCCATACCAAAAACACGAGCATGGATCAGTAAGTATCATTTTTACAGCAAATATGTTGGACCGAGCTGCCTTCAAGCACGCGTGACATTTTTTTCAAACTGCATCTGAGAGAATTTCACATCTTTCTTAATTTCCCTGAGGAAAGCAACATCGGCGTATTTGTTATTCTCCTGCTGGTGCGTCATCTGTGAGTTTTTCATTATATCACAGTTGACGAGTATGATATCCAGATGATGTACACATACATTATACCTGTCAAAAAAACATCAAGATTAATAGATCCATTACCGACATTGGACTAGCGTAAATAATGTGCTCAGGAGAATCAGTGGAATTATCATGTATATTTAGGTGTTCGGGTATGTACCCGAAACACCTATTGTTTTTGTTCGGGTTTTTTTTTTTTTTTTTTTTTTTTACTACTTCTTCTTCTTCTCCCCCATCTTGTCCGCAAGCAAAAATATACTTACAAACTTCACATGAACTTGAAATGTACTTAGAACTTAACAAGTAGATGAGACTCCAGTTGTGAGTGACCCCGATTTGACCTTACTTCCTGTCCAAACCGGAAGTCAAAGTTTAATATTTAAAAAAATCATATCTCAACAACCACAACAGGTAAATGGACATTTTTTGCACTATTGTAGATTGTTAATTGTCGAAAAATATTTACAAAAACATGACCCCAATTTGACCTTACTTCCTGTCCAAACCGGAAGTCAAAGTTTAACATTAAAAAAAAATCATATCTCAACAACCACGAGGTAAATTCACAATTTTTGTACCATTGTACAGATCGTTAACTGTCAAAAAATATTTACAAAAAGGTGACCCCAATTTGACCTTACTTCCTGTCCAAACCGGAAGTCAAAGTTTAACATTTAAAAAACTCATATCTCAACAACCACAAGAGGTAAATTCACAATTTTTGTACCATTGTACAGATTGTTAATTGTCGAAAAATATTTACACAAAGGTGACCCCAATTTGACCTTACTTCCTGTCCAAACCGGAAGTCAAAGTTTAATATTTTCAAAAAATCATATCTCAACAACCACAAGAGGTAAATTCACAAATTTTGTACCATTATACAGATCGTTAATTGTCAAAAAATATTTATACCCCAATTTGACCTTACTTCCTGTCCAAACCGGAAGTCAAAGTTTAATATTAAAATAATTTCTAAATTCAGTATTGTATTGTATTCAAATAAACTTCTCGCGAGAACTTCAACAGACGTTAACATTTGACTTCTCCAACACTTCGAATTGATGACGTACATGTAACCATTTTAACTTCAACCGAACACCTTGTTTTTGTTGTGACACAAACTTATATCTAGTCCCTTTTGTTAAAGTAATGCAGTGTTATACATTTAGCATGCTTAAAAAGCTCTGTAACATATTTTCAGTTTTACATAAAATTGTACTTGGGATAAAAATTGATGATATAATCAAACATGCCTTTCTATCTGAGGTCGGTTTATGTACGTGCACAGGTGTATCTCTTGATTCCTTATAAAGTATGGATGCATTTACAGACATTTCACCAGAAGTGTGTACTGGCTTTCATTGGATATGACACCCTTTTGGCTATATGTAAACCACAAGGATGCAGAAGATGTTTATTATAGCCACACACTAAGGTGGCAAAAGATTGTGTCAATGAAGAGCTGAAGGCCCTTTAAGACTATGGTTAATGGTCAAGGTTACTGAGAATTGTGTGAATTTCCACTCAACACCAGATGGGTACATTTGAGCAGTGTGCCCACCTTCTCAAATCTATTTTTCAAAATCAAATCAGGCCTGGCCATGAGAAAGTAAAATGCACCTTTTTAAAGGGGAGGTACAGTTTTGGTAAGGCTTGGAAAATAAAATAAAACTACATCTGCGAATATATGCTTTACTCTCTTTGAATCAAAACGTATACACATTGAACAATCAACTTGTGAACGTTTTGGCCGATGTTGTGTCATTAACAAGAAAATTGTGTATTTGTTGTATTCAATTTAACCTGAAGTCAAGAAAGAGTACTCTTTTCTAAATTCACAGTGAAAATCATTTTTACACCTCGGACAAAATTATTTCTAGGGAAGATTTATTCCATCAATGGTATTCTTTTTTGTAAAACGTAAAAACAGAAAAAAATGTAAAAATGTTCAGCTTCTCGTTGATTTCTCAAAAATGATAGCACCTATTGTGATGAAATTTTCACAGGTTAGTTTTTTTGGATATATATTTCTTGAAAACTAGAGGGTTGAAATGAATGTTACCAAATACCAATATTGTACCATTCCTTTGAATATTTGCTACATATAAGACTAAACTCTGAAGCGACAAGAATTAATTTTGCATGCCGTGATGATAAAGTAAGCCGCTTCTTTATCTCATGGCATGATGATAAATTACACTTTTTTAGCATGGTAAAACAGCTGCCCAGGTAAGGTCTCTTACTCAATGTCTGTCAGGTTAGTTTTTTGATCTATATTTCTTGAAAACTAGTGGGTTGAAATGAATGTTAACAAATACAATATTGTATCTTTTGTTTGAATATTTGCTAAGACCAAACTCTGAAGTGGCAAGAATTAATTTTCCATGCCGTGATGATAGTCGCTTCTTTATCTCATGGCATGATGATAAATTACACTTTTTTAGCTTGGTAAAACAGCTGCCCAGGTTAGGTCTCTTACTCAATAATGTCTGTCAGTGATGAATTTTAAGAACAGTAGGAATTCGACCTTTCAGCCATGCTCATAAAATAATAATAAAATAATCGAATAAGACTACTGCTAACTGCTGTATGGCAGTTAGTGATGCAGGACTTGTAAACAACATCAATTTATTGCTACCATCTGCAGATTATCTGGGAGTTAAAAGTATACTTTAATAAAGGGAAGATACAACATATAGGTCCTCACATATGTGGATATATTTAACTAGATGGGCAATTGGGGACATGTTATGCTGAATAATTCTGCCTTAGGGAGGCATTGGTCATTAGGGAGACATTTACATGTACTTCTACATGTATTTCTAGGCAAAATTTTATTGTTGGAAATAGCCTAAATCAATCCCTTGGGCTGCAAAACCCATATTTACCGAGTTTTGGGATGGGGTGATGGTTAGAAGTAAGGTAAGGGTTTTGTTTGTGCAATGTCTCCCAAAGGTATCATTTTAGGGTAATATATACATTATACATTACAGGTTTTGCTGGAAGACATTTGGTTTTTAATTCCTTTTTGCAAAGTTTCAGACAATAATTTTCCAGAATACCAACTTTACACCAAGTAAACTTAAATCAATGTTATGTTTCTTAATCCCTTTCAGTCATGATTTCCATTCAATTATTGGCCACAGAATACATGTGGGGTAGGAAAAGCTTGCCTTGAAATTGTGGGAATGCCAGAAATTCTTTTGTTTGTAATTTCAAGGCAAATCAAAGGTGGGGTGGATGTTATGTACAATGTACACAATGTGTACACATGTACTACATGTATATCCCCTTGTTGTTTGGGGGGGGGGTTGATGGTCCAAAGGATTGCCGCCCTGCCCTTTCTGAGACAGTATAAGAAATGTGTGTCAAATGTATAAAAGTTTGCTCATGTCTCAAGGGGGAGGGAAGGATGACAGGATGTGTAACATTCAGGGTTGGTTCTTAACAATGGAGTCATTTCCCATCTTTGACAACAAATGTTTACCACTGTGAAAGATATATACACACAAGAATTTGGTAATACGGGGCTAGTGGAATTTTCTACATGAATTTTGTACAAAATCTACTTCTGTTTCATCCAGGGCTGGACCTTAACAACCCCCTGCCTGTCAAATTACCAGCCCAGCTGATTGAGTAACATTTACTTCAGTGAACAAATACTTCAGACCAAATTTTGTGACACTTAAATGTCTGGCTGATAAACCTTTTGTGTGTTATTACATGTACCTTTTAAGAGTTATCTGCCTGACTGGCTTATGTCAAGAAAGTGAAAGTCCAGCGCAGAAGATGGATTGTTCTTGCTGAATGGATTTTGTTTCACTCTGCAGGATTCACACTTGGACGACTGATGATGGATGTTGTTGCATTGCAGGGTGTCGAGCCAGTTATTGAAGGGGGGTTAGGGTGGCTTTTCCCTTTTATAATAGAGGTTCCATGGTTAAGGTTGGAGCAGCCAGCAGGAGGCTGTGTGAAGCCTGAAGCCTGCTGAGTGCAAAAACAACAGATATTTTATTCTCTGCTGACATCAACAAGATCCAACATTTGCAGCATTCTGCTGTGTTCAGCATGGCTAGGAAATACTGCACTCATTCATTTTTATTTAAATCAGCAGTGTGATTTGTCCAGATTTTTACAAATTGCAATGTTGTGATCCCTACGGATTTTAAAGATTTAAGCAATACAGAAAAGCAAAGCAAACGGTCAGAACTATAGATTTCACCCCAGCGCTGTTCACAACAGCGGCCCCAATACCCCTAGTGGATTTTTCAAAACTGCCCAATCACACCCCCTGTTAGCCGAAATGTTTTATTTTTATTTTTGTTATTTTTTGGTAATATGTACATATAACAGCAAAAGAAACGTCACCCCCTAAATTTTGATAAGTCTGAGAACGTGTTTAGCTTATGTGTTCTCAGACGTCACGCATGACGAATTTCGAGGTCAACCAAATTTGCCACATTGTGTTCGTGTTACACTCCATACTCATAATATTCTTCATTAAACAAATTATATTAATTATAAAATGAAAATAATAAATATTTTTAGGGGTGACGTTTCTTTTGCTGTTATGTATGTACAGGTTGTACCCTATATAATGTACTGTACACATACATCTTCCCTGTACAAATAAGATCAGGAATGATTTGAAGATGAATCAGAGTTTTAAAAAAATAAATAAATAAATAAAAGAAATCTGCATTTTAGAAATGATACAGCTGAGTCAAATCTTATAAAGGTGTGCAGGTGGCTAACGGTTAGTCACCGACCAGTCGTCATCTTAGTCGTAGATATTCAACTGTTTTAATCTTTACATGTATTCATGAGAGGCAAAGCTGCAGAGCTGTGACAGTAATCTGTCGTTACAGCAAAGCAAGCATAAATATACTTTTTTCTTTTTCTTGGGGCGTTCTTGTTGCTGTTTATTTTTTAATTTTTAATTTGGGGGGGGGGGTGATAGGTTTCAGGACACTGACTTCTGTTGCAGTTGAATCATTACATGTGCAGTGGCCTTCAAATACATTGGATACTTTTTCAATTTCAGCAATTGATGGAATTACACACAATCGGACATGCACAAGTTTACTGTTACAACATGATTGAATAGGGATGAGCTACATTACATTGTAAAAATATGACAACACTTCCCTATAATATGAGCAACAATCACTGAAAGATGACTCCCTGTATCTCTCATTCTGACGACCAGAGTGACATATTAAAACCAGGTTCTTAAAAGTTCAGCCTGTCACAATCTAATCTAATAGTTGAAAATTGGGAAAACGTGTTGACACTTGCGAACATACCCGACTCGAAAACCTTCCATCATCATGACACCTTCCCCAACCATCTTGTAGATAATGGCACATAACGGTGTCTCCAAATAAACGCGAGTCCCGAGCCCCTTATTAAACGGAGGCAATTCTATTAATGAGTGGTGCAACAAATTGACTAAATTGTTGACTCAACACTTCTGGTAAATCAACCACATCGAGCTTCCATCATCCATCACTTACCAGACAGCTAAGCTTGCTGTAAAGTGCACAAGAGTGCAGGAAAGGGAGAGATTTAATCATGATTGATGAAGGATCAAACTCATCCCTCTGTCCAAATATGTATAAAAATATGTATTTAAACTGCTTCTTAATGTATCCTTATTCTACAAATGTACATATTTAATTTAACAACTACATTGTGTCTTAATAAATGTATAAAGAAAATGAAAAAATTGAATTTTTTTTTGTTCCTGGAGAACAAAACTCGGATTGATAGAACCAGAGACAGAAAGATTTCAAGGGATGTTTGATACCATCATCTTGATGGAGTATTTATACTTTGGTCAATTATGTTTGGAAATTTCTCATTTGAAATGTACTGCAATAACGAAAAGTAAACAATGCCAGAGAAAAACGACACGGAATACCTGTATATATGTATCTTTGTTTCAATGGAAAAAGTGTTTTTTTCAAACAGATGTCCATTGGAAGAGATACAATGTTACATCAAGGTTAAGGCTTGGTAAAAAGATTCTCGACGACCTCGCAAAATGCTCCAATTAAAAGGCGGAACAATCCCACCCACATCTGCACTCTGCCTCAGCAGAGTGTTATAAGACATGCATACAGTGCAATGTAACAAGCTCACAGCAATACAGGTGTCTAACTCTAGCTAATTGGACAAGGCTCCCTGTGGCTGATTAACTGCGGACCAGCAAGCATCATAACCACAACAGCCATGGAATGACTCATTCATGCATTCATCTTCCATATTTCCTAGATCGCCCAGGGGGCTGGATGCATCACACTCAGCGAGTGATTGTATTTCATTCTGCCAGTTTTTCTGGAATAATTTTCTAATGATAGACACTACATGTAGTCACACTACACACTTCCAGTTGCAGTGGACAATGTGTGCAGATTCGCAAATGTACAGTGTACAGCCTGACGCACTATTGTTAATCTCAAAATGAGTATAAATGATTTAAGTAACTTTAGATGATTGTGGTATTGATCCAACATCCGTCTGTAAAATTAGTAAAATTTCAAAAACTGAATTTTTCACCTCATGGGATGAAAATGCATTGTTCAAATTTAATAAAAAATCTGAACGCATTTGTTACTATTATCTGGTTAGTAGCACAATACAATCGGCTGAAACTTGTATACATACAGTACATGGCCCAATTTCATTCAGCTGCTAAGCAGAAAATACTGCATAGCAAATTTATCTGCTAAGCAAATATTGGCTGAGAACCAGCCAGAAGCAATACATTACATAACAGTTTGGCTGGTAACCTATTTTTTACTAAGCACAAATATTATGTGCTTAGCTGTTCTATAAAATTGGGCCCATGTTGTAGGTTGGTTTTTAAATGGATATAATGGATACTTATACATGTAAGCATATTTTTTGATGCAATTTGGCCATAATTGCTTATGGTGCACATGTAGTTTAGCTTTAAAGGGAAATTACACTTTTAGTTGTTTAGTGTACAAAATTATGTAATTATTAAAGATTCAAGTATAGTTGGTGGAGAGGTTAATAATAATGTATTGTTTTTGGTCTATGTACATGTACATAACCTGTTTGATCAAGTAGAAGAATGCATTGTCTGGAATTACTCCAAGCCTCAGAAAGCTGATTTTTATTCAAACAAAATTGCCTGATGCATCTTCAGTGAACATTGCTCAATGATCGGAAGGCCACGGTGGGACAACAAACACACCTGCCAGTTCTTTTGATCAAAACTTCTCAAGGGCTTAATATTATATATAGCTGGCACGCGACCATTGTGAGTAATCTACGGTAAGAAGTACACGCGAAATGCACAACAAAGACAGTTCAGCCAGCGGGGATATGTTTGTTTTGTGATTAGAATAAAGGAGTTATGGATAAATACACCTTTCATAAACAACTTTGGGCATAAATGTTTTGTGTAAATATAGCCAGCCAGTCACTGTCAGATTATTGAACCAGTTAGCCAGCCAGCCAGCTCTGTATGTATGCAGTCGGTCTAATGTGGCATAACTTGTTTTAATGTACATGTACACATATCATGTGTATACAATTTTGAACTTGAATTTAAAATTTAAAAAATAATTCCTTTCTGTTGTACTTTTTTGTTGTGTAAACATTTTTGAAGAGGAAACAACTGACACCCCCATTACTCTGTTTACTCATGGTTTACTACCTTGAAAAGTGTGAGAAATTTTAGGCAACTCCTTTTAACTCTTTCGCTACCGCGAGCCGCTCACAGCGGCTTGATAAATGTCTGCTGCTGCCCGCAAGCCGCTGTCAGCGGCTCGATGTAAACATCATGTAAATCGGCCCTCTATATCTCAGCTTTCATATTTTTATTACTTGAATAAACAATTATTCTGAGACTTGATTCACATTTACGTCGTCCTCTGCTTCATTTTGATGTACATGTATAACACATGGGTATATGACTATGAAAAACCTAGTTACAACTACTTTATTCAAATGTTGTCTATGCGGTGTGTATGCGTGAAATTTAATTCGGTCACAGCATGCACAAAAATTCGGTAGTGAAAGAGTTAATACATTATGTATTGTGCATACATTTTGAAGTTAAATTCCTCTCTCTATTCATATATAACTGCATAGAAAAGATGACTAGTAACCCCCCCCCCTCCTCCCTTCTCTGTACTACATTTGAAATATTGATCATTTTGGACAAGAGGCTGTTTATTTACATCATTTTCAGGAATGTACGTATGTATTCAGATGAGATACAGTAGTTTAAGGAGAGGGCTGAGGGAAATTTTGTATGTAAACGACCTGCACAGAACCTTTTTGGACAGAAGCCAGTTAGGCAACTATCAAAATTTAGCAGTCCAACGGACAATTTACTAGCCCGACATTTAAAATGTCAATGTCGAGATTCATAAAATGTTGTCAAAAAGTGTTTGACCACCTGGCAGTGTTTATTCGCCAGGCCAGTAAATTTTGTAGTTTTGCTTGTTAATGACATGCCCCTTTGCAGGTGTGGGGGGGGGGGGGGGTGGCAGATGATGGGTCAACCCCTGCATGTACGTACATTGTAAATTGCTTTGAAAACATTACTAACAATTTGCAGTTACACTACAGGAACCCCATACAGTGTGCATACGTGTACATGTACATGTATGTGCATTCAAATATTACAACATTAACAATGGCCAACATTACGATTCCTTCAGCACCAAGGTAAACACGTACACATATTGTACATGTACATGTATAATGTACATGTGAATAGCTTAATTGTGATGTCCTCCGATATTTTATAGCAAAGACCTCAGATTTGTCTCTATTGCAACGGTTTCCTAGCAACGCGTTTGCCAACAATGCCAACTTCTTAAACTGCTCAGTGACAGCCAGATGTGTAATTTCTCGGAGATTATTAATATCAAGTATAGATCCTTTCCTGTCAGGTTTTGGAAATAATCTTTAGAGGGCAGTGAGATGCCTCAAGGCATCATGACAGCTGGGTACATGTATGTCTGACTGACTCACAATGATAACTTCCCTGGTATCACTCATAATCACCGTTTTCCCCTCCAGAGAGGAGTTTTTTTATCATACAATTTTTATGTTTTATTTACCAGCAGCAGGGAAAGCAAGCAATGGGTGCTAGACAAGGCCACCTTTGTGACTGAATTCACCCTTTGCACAATCATTTAAGGCATCCTGATGGTAGCTTGATTGATTGACTGGTTTATTATACAGTACTATTCTCAGTATTTTATTTACAGGTAGGATTTGAAGCTCTGCATGGTGGAAGTACAGTATGAGTAAGGTTTGCGGTAGGGCTGTGTGTTTTCGGATATTTTTGGAACCGGATACTCGAAAGCAGGAAACTTCGGATACCCGGATACCCGTTTTCATTATTGTTGAAAAGATGCCTCCGGTGGTGTACAAATACATGTACTGTAAATGGTAACAAATTGACTTTTATAATACAGAGGATACCATACTTAAATCGATCTTTTCTTTATTGGAGTGCAATCTCTTGAATTTAAAGATAATTGTCTGTAAAAGTGTAAACATTACATAGATTTCTGTTCGCACCGCTCAAATGTTAATTCCGAATTTTAAAAAGTCGTTTACGGAGAATTGAAACCGAAAAATGGAACCGGGTAATGACCGTTTCATTCGGGTAACCGGATACCCGGATACCCAGCACATCCCTAGTTTGCGGTAGCACTATGTAACAATCTGTTAGGAGTTGTAATATTTGTTAGTTCTGTGTTTCTCGCCACCGGTTCTTCTCAGAACCAACATTTTTTACAACTCCTAAGAGATTGTGACATGGTGCTACCGCAAACCTCACTCCTATTTTTACTTCTCCACAATATATTTTCAATTGCATGAAACTGATTTGCTGAAACATTACTATTTTTTTCACCAATGTGACAAGAGCACATTGCTTGTTGCACACGTCATCGGGCGGCACATGATCCTATTGCCTTTGTTACTTGAACCATGCTCGGACTCCTTCAATTCACTTATTATTCGGTGGATGACGTTATATATCAAATGCATCATTGTGGCCTGTGACTTGCAAGGTTTTTCAGGGTCAATTCTTCACCACCTCCAATTTTGTTTTACCAGTATATATGCATTCGCTTTGGAGATATGACTTAATAAATGTCAAGCCTACTCGTAATTGTAAAGGATAAAAAATAACAAATGTAAGGAGTTTCAAATCCAGTAAACCTTTTAGTTTGTCAAAACATGGATGCAATGATGAATTCAGGGGAGGGAGATTGGACAACGAGGCCAAGTATAAGCCAGGAGTTGGAAATAGGGCATCCAAATATGTTTCTCTTTGTAACTGACAGCTTCAATTCACTTCTCAATGTGCTGATGACGTGGTCCGTCTTGAAAGGTTTTTCAGGGTTAGTTCTTAACCAGCTCCAAATTTTTTTACCTGAATATTTTTATTCGATTTGAAGATGTAATATGATTTGATAAAAGCCTACCCATTTATATTGTAAAGGAAAAAATAATACATGCAGGGAGTTTAAAATTACAGCAAAACGTGGATGCATCAATTGGTGAATTCAGGGGAAGGCTGATTGGACAAGGAGACGGGTACATAAGCCAGGATTCGGAAATAAGGCATCTAAATGTGAAGAAACATGGTGTCCAAACATTTAACTGAACAATACTTCAGCATGTGTATTACAAATGGAACAGTGTGTCCATTGGCAAAATTGGGTATCCAAAAGACAACCCAAAGGTATTGCTGGCTAAGACTATGCAAGGAAGGGCGAGGCAACTACCCCTCTAATTTATCACTGATAGCAAAAGTGAATGTTTTATGCATTCCCCGCCCCTTGTTTCCCCTTGTTTGCTGTATCCCCCTTGTCCTACATTAAGTTTTCAGCCATCTAGTATCCAGCCATGCATGCTGTAGTTGTTGTTCCTTAACCCTAACCTTCCCAAATCCTCCAAAATCCTCTTTGCTAAAGTGAAGGATTTTGAAGGATTGATGTTACATGCTACATGCTCTTTGCTAAAGTGAAGGATTTTGGAGGATTGAGGTTATTAGGCATACTTGCCTTTCCATGGTACAAATACATGTACATCCATGTTTGTTGTAGTGATTGCAAGGTCAGTGCTTGGGTCAGTGGACACTGTATATTGCTCCGTGCATGCAGGGAGAGGGTCCCTGGCCATGTACATGTATCACAGATTAGAAACACATGTGTGCATACATGCCATGTGCTTGCTTTACTACTGAAGGATTTTGGAGGATTCAGGTTATGTGTAAGCAAGTGGGCCTAGGGAGTTAGGAAGGATTCAGGTTATGTGTAAGCAAGTGGGCCTAGGGAGTTAGGAAGGATTCAGGTTATGTGTAAGCAAGTGGGCCTAGGGAGTTAGGAAGGATTCAGGTTATGTGTAAGCAAGTGGGCCTAGGGAGTTGGGAAGGATTCAGGTTATGTGTAAGCAAATGGGCCTAGGGAGTTGGGAAGGATTCAGGTTATGTGTAAGCAAATGGGCCTAGGGAGTTGGGAAGGATTCAGGTTATGTGTAAGCAAGTGGGCCTAGGGAGTTAGGAAGGATTCAGGTTATGTGTAAGCAAGTGGGCCTAGGGAGTTAGGAAGGATTCAGGTTATGTGTAAGCAAGTGGGCCTAGGGAGTTAGGAAGGATTCAGGGTATGTGTAAGCAAGTGGGCCTAGGGAGTTAGGAAGGATTCAGGTTATGTGTAAGCAAGTGGGCCTAGGGAGTTAGGAAGGATTCAGGTTATGTGTAAGCAAGTGGGCCTAGGGAGTTAGGAAGGATTCAGGTTATGTGTAAGCAAGTGGGCCTAGGGAGTTAGGAAGGATTCAGGTTATGTGTAAGCAAGTGGGCCTAGGGAGTTAGGAAGGATTCAGGTTATGTAAGCAAGTGGGCCTAGGGAGTTAGGAAGGATTCAGGTTATGTGTAAGCAAGTGGGCCTAGGGAGTTAGGAAGGATTCAGGTTATGTGTAAGCAAGTGGGCCTAGGGAGTTAGGAAGGATTCAGGTTATGTGTAAGCAAGTGGGCCTAGGGAGTTAGGAAGGATTCAGGTTATGTGTAAGCAAGTGGGCCTAGGGAGTTAGGAAGGATTCAGGTTATGTGTAAGCAAGTGGGCCTAGGGAGTTAGGAAGGATTCAGGTTATGTGTAAGCAAGTGGGCCTAGGGAGTTAGGAAGGATTCAGGTTATGTGTAAGCAAGTGGGCCTAGGGAGTTAGGAAGGATTCAGGTTATGTAAGCAAGTGGGGCTAGGGAGTTAGGAAGGATTCAGGTTATGTGTAAGCAAGTGGGCCTAGGGAGTTAGGAAGGATTCAGGTTATGTGTAAGCAAGTGGGCCTAGGGAGTTAGGAAGGACTCAGGTTATGTGTAAGCAAGTGGGCCTAGGGAGTTAGGAAGGATTCAGGTTATGTGTAAGCAAGTGGGCCTAGGGAGTTAGGAAGGATTCAGGTTATGTGTGCAAGTGGGCCTAGGGAGTTAGGAAGGATTCAGGTTATGTGTAAGCAAGTGGGCCTAGGGAGTTAGGAAGGATTCAGGTTATGTGTAAGCAAGTGGGCCTAGGGAGTTAGGAAGGATTCAGGTTATGTGTAAGCAAGTGGGCCTAGGGAGTTAGGAAGGATTCAGGTTATGTGTAAGCAAGTGGGCCTAGGGAGTTAGGGCTAATATTCTATGGTGGATGTACATGTACACTGAAACCAATTAGGCCATACTTATAATTAAATCAATGAATACAAATTAAAAGGGCAATATCGTCGCGATCAGAGCAGACTTTCAACAGGGCATGGAATCAGTGTCCTAGATTAAGATGAACACAGTGACTAAAAATTACTGGTGCGTTTATGCAGCATCAATGGTAATATGACCTTATCATATGGGGTATTATTTTCAGTCACTAAATTAATCTAACACCATGGAGGAAGGAAAACATTCTAACACTAACACTCCGATTCCATGCCCTATTGATCGTGATGGTATCGTTCCTTTTAAGCTGCTAACCAACAAGAATGACCTGGTCAGGCTAACTGACATTTGACCTCCGACTCAAATTTTTGTTTTCACTGGGAGTAATCTCCACTTTTTAACCTTTAACCCTCCTATGGTTTGACGTTTCAAAACCTTTCAAAATCTGCTTACGGGCCAAAATGGCTATCAATTATTATGAACCCTTTAAAACCCTCCAGAATTTGTTGCTACTGAACAACCACACCTTTCAATACCCTTTGAAAGGTATTGAAACATTTCAATACCAGTTTGTTCAGAGAGTTGTTACACCTTTCGAAACCTTTCATAGGTCTCTTTTGTCAGACAGTTTTCTCACCTTTCAAAACCCTTCAGTACAGCAAACTTGAAAGGTTTTGAAAGGTCTGACAATTCTATGGCAACTGCACTGTATATAGGAGGGTTAAACAAAAATTCAATGTCATACTCTTAGAAAGTTTTGTTTTTATGTATACATTTCATCTTGATTAACACTGTATTTAAGTACTGTAAATTCTGGAGTTCTGACTAAGCATTCCAAACAATAAAATCCAACAAGTCAGTGGTCAGGTCAAAAAACTCCTGCATAAGCGCAAAGCCCTTGACCTAAATAACAGCAGTAGTCACAGAAAGGCTTAATCCTATTGGTTAATCCATGCCAACTGAATGACATGCTAGATGGGTCTATTATGATCCAGATCCATATCAAATGCTAGAAGTAGAAGCAGATATGTGACCTGCTCTTGCAAAACCTGAAACCTCTTGGCATTTACCATAATGCGTAACAGCCATGAAAAGGTCAAAAACTGATCCCAGGGACCAGTTTGAGGGACCAGTTTTCATGTCACCATATAGAGCAATTTCTCTAGATTTTGATGGAAAAAGAAAAATCCTGAAACGTTGTTGGGATCATTGTTAATTTTCTCGATAAATTTGGGAGGTTACTTTTGAAAATTGGGTCCAAGTTTAGGGTTTTGCCAGAGCCAATCACATTAACCCTAACTCCCTAGACAACAAAGGCAGTTGGAGGATTTTGAAGGATTTTTATTGTTCACTAACAATGCTTAGGGAGTTAGGGTTAACCCTCCTACTACCGCAAGGGTCAAAATGTTGATATACTTGCCAAGATATATCTAGTGCACTTAAAAGTCCAACACTGTCAAACCTTACATGTATGTGTAGTAAGTACATTTACAGGTCAAAATGAGTCAACTGTTTTTGACTGGTAAAAGCATCGTCTTGTATTGTTGAGGGTGACAGTAAATGACAGTAAAAACCAGTCAAAAATTCCCCTGTGTGCACATTTGGGTCAACAGTCAAAACAAGCAGTTGACTGGTTTTGACCTCTATAGCTACTTCCCACTAAAGTGCAGCTATAGCAGGAGGGTTAAAATACAAAAAATTCGGCTTGAACTGAATGTTTAAGACCTGTCAGTCTTTAGCATTTACAGAATAAAAGCTGTAAATTATTTATTTATTATATATTTATAAACAAGTTATGTGCACAGCCATGCATGTAATTCTTTTGTATGTGCCCTGTATTTGGCAGTGTGATCCCCCCCCCCCATTTCTTGTCATAGTAAACACCATCATGGAGGCCATGGATCTGCCCCAGCTGCATTTGCTGTACCGTATAGGTCTTGTCATTGTCAGACCCATTAAGATGATACCCTTATGGCTATGATGATGAAAAAGAGCAAGATCTGGCACTGCCTTGAGTAGATCACAGGGCAAAGCAAAAGACAGTGACAACTTGTAGCTCTAACATCTTGTCAGTCACATGACAAGAAGTTCTTGATCAACAGCATATGTGTGTGTGTGTGTGTGTGTTCAAGCACTGGCCGCGTTATGGGGACAGAGAACAAAAGAGGGATCCGGAATTACTTAGCTGTGGGGACATTTTCGTTGTCCCCACGTTTTTAATCCCCAAAATCCTTTGTATTTTGTCCCCACAACGCCCCGTGCGGGATTGTGTGTGTGTGTGTGTGTGTGTGTGTGTGTGTGTGTGTGTGTGTGTGTGTGTGTGTGTGTGTGTGTATATATATATATATATATATATATATATATATATATATATATATATATATATATATATATATATGTATATATGTATGTATGTATATATATATGTATATGTATGTATGTATGTATGTATGTATGTATGTATATATATATGTATGTATATATATATGTATGTGTGTGTATATATATATATGTATATGTGTATGTATGTATATATATATATGTATGTATGTATATATATATATATGTATGTATATATATATATGAGGGCAGTCACCCCTGGGCGGTATATAACCCCATTTTTATCCTTTAAGGGGGAGGAGAGTGACCTACATCAAAATATTTTCTGGGCAAACAATACTCCGGGGGCGACTTTAAACCAAAAAAAATCTGCCGCCTCTCCATTGACGAATTTCTCGCTACGTGCCTGTTTTTACTGCAAGTTTTGCATTTAACAGTAATACCTACCTTCTGTGTTTTGGCCATAGCACCAAGTGCTTTCACATCATGGTTGACGTGTTTCCCTTCATTCAGACACAGGTAACAAACTGGCAGCTTACACAGAATACAATACATGCTAAGGTTCTCCTCGGTATGCTCCGAGCAAGTCGATGGTTTACCCGGCTGCTGTCCCTGGGCCTTGGCCCTCGCCTTGATCTTTCCCTTCACAGGTGGGATGAGGCTATGTTTTGCCAAGGGTCCGCGAGTTGGATGACAATTTTCACGGCATGCTGTGCAGTAAAACACCTCACACTGCTCGCAATAAACCGTCGCATCTTTTGCATCCCCCTCGCAAAGTTCACACTTCACCACCGAGTTCTTGGCTTGACCGGCGTAGCGCCCAACGATAGCCTCTAAAACACGGTTTCTCGGTAGGCTCAGAACACCAGTTTCGTCAAGATAGATAGATCGGTGGCACTGGGGGCAGATTATCCTGAGCGAATCTACATGGAGAGATGGGTAGCCTGTCCCGCTAGTACTGGAGCTATTCGAGGAAGAGCTGGCCGCACTTGCAGCGTACCCCGAGAAACTGACCCCGCTGTCAGCCTCACTCAACCGATCAGTTTCCCCGTAGTCCAGGTACTCCGGGTGGCCGTGTGTATGCTGCGTACCGTGTGTTGGGCCGTTTTGAAGCGAATGAGCGCAATTCAGGCAAATATTATGGGCACACGGCAGCATGATCGGGGCATTGTAAAGACCCCGGCAGACCGGGCAAGAAAGTTCCTGTTCCATCATGGCTGTAACTAATCTTTTATCAGCAGCGCTAAGTAGAAATTTCAAAGATTCTGAAAGATTTTGCATCAGTAAAGCTCCACAATTATTGTACACGACAACGCGTCGCGAGGCTACGACCGATCCGTCTATGGCTAGCTTCTTAACCACACTGCACTGGATGAAGCGACAACAAAAATTACTTGGTGTATCGATTTCTAGACTGGCGCACCCCTTGCATTAAGTCACAAGAACTGAGCAGTCGATTTTGTTTGAGTGAATTAGAAGAGACAGGAAGCCAGATGTAATTATCAACGTTTATTGAACTGAGCATGCGTATAATGTAATGAGGATTAGTTCAATATTGAACAGGTAAGGAAGATATTATTTTGCTAAATATTATCCCAAAGTAGTATTATTTTGGGGTGAATATTTTATAAATTAATTACTGTGATTCATTAATATGCAATATATTTAATTTAGAACAGTTTAATAGTTTCAATGACTTTTTATTATTAGAAAATAATTATATGATTGTTTATTATAAAACTACATCCCCTATGATTAATATAGAAGTGGCCGTACAGGCTGGTTACACTGGTGTAGGGATTTTGCCGGTAATGGAAACAAGTGAGTTTTATGAATGTAGTGTACAGGTGCAATACCACAGTGCAATTACGTGCAGATCTAGTTGTAAATAAACGACATGGGCCGGGCGGTGTGGTGAGACTTAAGTCAGTATAGTGTACGGACCTCACGAAGTATTACTTGGTTAATGGTGGATTGTTCCTTATCGTTGCAATGTTTACCTCTTTAAGACAGTTTTTAGTAGCGAAGGGAGCTGCAAAATCACTACACTGGAACTTCGCTCTGCGATCACTTTGCACAAAAACAAGGTAAGAGTTGTTTAGAGTTTAGACTAACGACTACGTTACTTTGTTTTGTAAAAGTTATTCCACCACCAGTCCTGTCATGCCTGTAACCTGTGTTACAAGATACGTTTTCTGATTTGTTTAGCAGTTGAGAACTGGTCAAGGTCAGGTTAAGGTCAATTGAAATATAGAAGCAGATACTTAAATAAATCAAGCATAGCAGTAGCATGTCACTGCACATAAATGATAAGGAAGCATACATCATGTACATGGCATAGGACAATTTATATCAGAACGATAAAATGACTGCCTTACAAGCCCTATAATAATAATAATAATAATAATAATAATAATGTGGACTTATAATTATATAGCACACGTATCCACCAAACTGGTGCTCAAGGCGCATTAGTACCCCTGCTCATCAGGCACATAAATCATTCCTGAAACCATCTCAGCTCCCTGGGGAGTATCAGTATACAGCTCAATTGCTGCCATTTTGGCACATATGGGCTAATCAAACACAACAACCAACTCTGCCCTCACAGGTACCCATTTACCACTGGGTGGAGAGAAGCAATTATGGCAAATTGTCTTGCTCAAGAACACAAGTACCCCGGTCACGGTTGGGATTCGAACCCACATTCTGACGACCCAGCCACCAGAACACAAATCCGATGCACCAAACCACTCGACCGTGGCACTCCATAATAAACAATGTTGTGTCCACAATGTGCACAAATTATTTTTTTAAATACGGGATCAAAGTTAATAAGTGTGCCACCTCATTAATGTGTCCTCTACCACATATGGTAGTGGACACTCTTGCAGAAAACACTCTGACAAAAAAAAAAAGCCATTCGGCAACTATATTTGAAAATATGAATATATAGTTGTTTTCTCTGAAATGAGAATGAGAATGAGTAGTTAACAATATTGTACCTTCCCTTTAAAGCCAATCTTAAGAGTTACGGGTTTCTGTGGTTTCTGTGGTGTCACTGGCCTGTGCAGTGAAGGATTTTAGATTAATAATCCCAGCAGAATTTTTTTTTCTTTCTTTCTTTTCTTGTCCGTCACACAGCAATGAAGACTATGATGTTTGTATTGTTGGTGGTGGGATCGTTGGGCTGGCAGCTGCCAAGGAGCTGATCGAGAGACATCCTAATCTGAAATATGCCATAGTTGAAAAGGAAAAGGAACTCTGTAAGTCAAGATAGAAACCTACATTTTCAAAACTAAATTTAAAGGCAGTGTGAAAAAAAAAAAAAAAAAAAAAAAAATGCATTTATACTTTATAAGAGCCTAGCAATATGAACAGATACCCACCTGTCAAAGTTTGTTTATTTTGGTGTGGTGTTCATGAGAAAATAGTGAAAATGCATTCAGACTATTTGTATGAATTCAACTGAATGTGGAAATGGATCATTAGCTGGATTGAAACCCGAATAGTGTTTGTGTTTTCGCTAAAACTTAAACACAGGTAGAATAACTTTTCAGGATGTTTGGCACTGTACATTTACCATCTTAAAACCAAGTAAAGCTTTTTAGATCTCCTTTTCTTTACACTTTCTGTAAATTACCAATGTTAGATCATGTGCTATAGATGCCCTCATTTTCAGCTTCCCCCGTGAATTCATATCGATGAGCAGTCAATGCAGTTCAATGCAACAAACACTGTGGTGTCCACACAAAATGTTCACTGTAGTGGTCATTCGTTACAGTGAATCGTGGCTTCAGTCAGTGGAAGGGTCATGTTCACTGGGTTTTACGTTATACAAATTGAAATTTACCATACATTTTCCCAATTGATTTCCCCCCCCTCCTTGGGCTTTGTATCCCCATTCCAGCCCAGATCAGCTCATGAATCACCCCTAAGTAACAACCTTTTTTCTTATCACTGTTTTTCTGTTTTTCTACAGCTATGCATCAGAGTGGTCACAATAGTGGAGTTATCCATGCCGGTATCTACTATGCACCGGGTTCTCTCAAAGCTAAGCTATGTGTGGAAGGTGCTGCACTTATCTACAAGTATTGTGATGAAAATAACATTCCTTATAAGAAGTGCGGAAAGGTAAAGGGATAACTATGAACACTTTCATAATTCATTTTGATACTGTGCTTAAAGGGAAGGTAGATCATTTGTCATTACCAGAATATCAATTTAAATAATCATTACCCAAAAGCTTAATTTCTTAGTGTAAAGTTGTTGTAATTTTTAATCATCCTGATCAATTATTTCATCTGAAGTGCTAAGAGAAAAACATAATTTTTTTTTTTTTTTTCATTTCTCAAAAGTGTACATTACCAAATACCAGTATTGTACTTCGTCCCTTCCCTTTAACTCATACTTTCAGAACAATTTGTTAGCAAGTTGGCAGACCATACAAAACCATACAGCTTTCTATTTTGAATGGTGGCCACGAGGTCAGTGCCAAGTTTGGTCCAGGGCGGTGACCATGACGGAGATTGATGGCAGACTCCAGAGAGATGTGGGCTGGCACCTCCTCATCCAAACCGCATTGATATGTCCAGTGTCTAATTCATTCAGACCATTTCAAGTGGTCTTGGTGTTTTTGTTGTACCATCACACCTCATGAATGCATTCAATTCAATATTACATTTACTTCCATTCTCCAGATACATTATAAATAGACAAATTTATAACATGTACAATACAGAGCATAAGAATAAAAAAAAAACGGAGAAAACAAGATGTAGACGTAATAAGCAGAAGCTTGTCAATGTCGGCTTTAAACAAATAATTATTTTAAGTAATACATATACATAACAGCAAAAGAAAAGTCTGAGAACATGTTTAGCTTACGTGTCCTCAGACGTCATGCATGACGAGTTTTGAGGTCAACCAAATTTGCCACATTGTGTTCGTGTTACACTCCATACTCATAATATTCTTCATTAAACAAATTATATTAATTATAAAATGAAAATAATAAATATTTTTAGGGGTGACGTTTCTTTTGCTGTTATGTATATAATATATATGTGTATATATATAATATATATGTGTATATATAATATATATGTGTATATATAATATATATGTATATATATAATATATATGTATGTATATATATAATATGTAGCGGACAAAAGAGGGAGAATGTTGGGAAGAAAATAATACAATCCAAAAACTAAAGAGGTTTAAAATAATTTGCTTCATAAATAAGTATGGGTTGTTATCAGAATCGCAATATGGATTCAGAGCACAACGCTCCACTGAGTTAGCAATTACGAGTGTACTTAATAAAATTATTAATGCCATTGAAAACAAGCAAATATCAATCGGTATTTTCCTGGACCTGTCCAAGGCTTTTGATACTGTTAATCATGATATACTTCTTCATAAATTGGAACATATTGGTGTTCGCGGAATAGCCTTGGACTGGTTCAAGAGTTACTTATCACAAAGAAAACAATTTGTCTCATATAATTCATCAAATTCATTACATAACTCAATTTCCTGTGGAGTTCCTCAAGGTTCTGTATTGGGACCTTTATTGTTCATTATTTATGTTAATGATATATGTAATTCGACTAATATGGTTTCATTCTGTTTATTTGCAGATGATACAAATCTATTATATAACCATGACAATGTAGACATTGCTATTAATAATTTGAATATTGAACTTGTTAAGATAAGCAAATGGCTCTCATCCAATAAACTATCTGTAAATCTACTTAAGACCAATTATATAGTTTTTAGTACTCGACAGAACAAATACAACCGCAATGCTAATATACGCTTAAATGGTACTACATTGAACCAAGTAAAGAGTACAAAATTCTTAGGAATTGTTATTGATGAGAATCTTTCTTGGAATAAACATATAGATATGTTGACAGATTGAAATTGTTTCTACCTCAACATATTCTTTTAACGTTATATAATTCCCTCATTCTTCCATATATAAATTATGCTATATTAAATTGGGGTAGCTCAACTTCACAATCTAATAAACTTTTTCTTCTACAGAAGAAAGCTGTTCGAATTATTACAAAAGTTGGTACTTAGAACATACCGCTGCTTTGTTTGCAGAGTTAAACGTTCTTAAATTCAACGACCTATACAATTTAAATCTAGGCAAATTCATGTTTAAGTATAAAAATGACCTCCTTCCTACTGATTTCAAAGATTTGTGCACGCTATCTTCATCGGTACATACATATGGCACCCGTGGTGCATTGAAGGGTAATCTTTACATTAATTATAACAGAACGTCATTATCTAAAAACAGTGTGTTTTCTCGTGGTATTATATTTTGGAATCATCTCAAACCGGATCTAAAAGAACCTCTTACACTTGGTTCATTCTCAAAAAAACTTAAACAATACTTTTTAAATATGTATATGCAGTAAAAAACAAACCTGATTCAAATTATTATCAAAATGTTATTATTGTTATGAATTATTTAGTAGTCAGGTCTCACATGCCTGTTACATGTCCTTGTCATGTCTAAGTCTTTGTCTGTCATAGGGGAAGATTTAAAAGCATTATGCTTCATTTTCCCCTACATGTTGGTAATACTGCCAAGTTCCTATGTATACTGCTAAGTTCCTATGTATAAATCCTGTAATTTACACTTAACATATTGTCAACTGTGCTTAATATTAATAATCTGTAATGTACTATTGTACCCATTATGGATTAAGTTGTTGCCAACATGGAAATAAATGTGTGACATTGTATTGTCACGACGAACACTATAAAGGAACGAAAGAAGAAAGCTATGTCATATCCATGGTCATATACTGAGAAACAAGATAATTCCTGTAGGAACTTTTGAATTGGCTGACTGAGGATTTATTCTTGATCGACGTATTTGACGGGTCAATAGAATTCCAAAGGCGTGGCCCATAGTGTCTGTAAGAGTGTGAATAGAGTATGATGTGCAGGTGAAAGGTAGGAAGAGGTTGTAAAAAGAGATGAGAATGTGCGAGGAAGCAGACAGTGCAGAGGAAGCATTGCTGATATCTCGTGGAAGGCTGGTCAAGAGCCAACGTCCACCTTTCAAAAGTGCCGTACCTGTGTCGCGAAACACCCTTGCTTTACATTAATCAGCTCCAGTGTGTTCATATTACAGTTAATAGTTGCTGTAGAACCTTACGAGATCCCAAGACTTGAGAATCTGTATGAACGAGGACAGAAGAACAACGTCAAAGACATGAAGATGGTTGGACCTGATGAAATCAGGGAAATGGAACCACACTGTCAAGTAGGTTTCACCATTTTTTTTGTTATTAAACCTATTTCAATTACATATCACAATTTTTAGTTGACGTTTTTCAAGTTAAAGACATATCACTCATGTTTTTGGCTATTTTAACGGCAATTTTTCATTGAAACATCACTATTTTACTTGAAGGGGAAACAAATGCCTTAAAATTACACATGTTTCAGGTGAGGAGAATGGTTTCACAGTAAATATTTTCCAGTATGAATTAATTGTGGGTTCTGTCATAAAATAATTTTAGCACTGGTTTTTACTGTAAAACTAAGCTTTCTGACAATTTTGTGTGTGAAATATCTCATTTCCAATGAAAACAACAAATTCAAGCAATTGCCTGTCAAACATGGGAGATACCTTTTTAATACAGATAAGTTTTTGCAAACAATGAAATACTAATCTGTGAATTACTTGACCCAACTATTTTGTCAGAAGTCATAGAACCAAAGCCAGGGATATGAATCAACCAGGGCTCAATTTCATTGAGCTGCTAAGCAGAAAAATATTGCTTACCAAAAAAAGAATTGTTCAGCAGATTTGATTGGTTACCAGCTGAATTGTCATACAGTATTTGTGTATTTTGGCTGGTTTATAATGCTTAGCAAAATTATTTGCTAAGCAACATTCTCTGCTTGGCAGCTCTATGTAAGTGGCCCTTGGGAAGTGGAAGTCTGGGTTTACTTTTTTGTGTTCTATGTAGCCAGTTTCCCTTGTGCTTTGATTGATTAATAATTTTAAAATGACACATGCAAAAGGATTATTGGGTTCGAACAGGATCAATCAATCAATCAATCAATCAATCAATCAATCAATCCTCTTCATCCATGGAGGGACATAAGGCAGCAACAACCTCTCTCCATCTGACTCTCCTCCTGGGCAACCTTTTGCACCTCGCCCCATGTCAATCCCATCTCCTGCAGCTCTGCCATCACATTCCTATGCCAGGTGGTTTTGGGCCTCCCTGGTTTTCGTCTGCCTGAACAATCGGCACACGTAAATAACCTTCCAACGTTTCATTGTTTCAGGGTCTGATGGCACTCACCTCCCCCCACACTGGCATCACCGATTGGGCCGAGGTAGCAAGATCCTTTGGGCACACGTTCACAAAGAAAGGAGGACACATCTTTACGAATTTTGAAGTCCGGAGATTTCGTATGACGAAAGAAGGTGAATTCACCGCTTCTTATAATGGACATTACTTCTGAGCTTAGTAGATAATAGACATTATAGGGAAGGTACAAGACTGGTGTTTGGTCAAGTACGCTCATTTCAACCCTCTAGTTTTCAAGAAATATAAAAAAACTAACCTGTGATTATTTTATCACAATAGGTGCTCACATATTGTTGAGAAACCAACAAAAAACTGTCACATATTTTTCTGTTTTTAAGTTTTACAAAAAAGTTGTCATTCGGCAACTTTTTTGTAAATTCAACATAACAATTCCTGTTTTCTCTAAGACGTTATAATTTCTCATGATATAACCTCTTTTCTTATCTCTGACAGGTGCTGAATACCCAGTAACCATCGATGGCAGCCAAGGGGTAAGCAAATTTCTATAAGGTCTTGGTTTCATTTTTTTGTCTTCTCTCGAATTAATCAAACTTCTGTTAAAAATGATACAGCATACATTTTGTTATCAAACTGCCCCGATAGCTCATTTGGAAGAGACATTGCACACTATAGAAGTTAAGCAACGTTGACCTCAGTCTATACTTTGGTGGGAGACTACTCAGGCTGGCTTGGGTATTGTAACAAGCGTTTAGCTGATTGAGATGTATGCTTACGGGAGTCTAGTGTCGGGGAGGCCTGTGTGTAATGTCTACTGTACTGTGTCCTGTGTCCTTCGGAGATATGGGACGTTAAGCCGTAGGACATGTGTACTAAGTAAAGTGCACGTAAAAGAATAAAGCACTTATCGTGAAAGGGTAGGGGATTCCCTCGGTGTTTCTGGTTCAATTAGCAGTCTCTAACAGTTAAAAACTGTACTCTGAGCGAGAACAGTGAAATCACTGCATAAAACTTTTTTTTTTCCACCAAGCGTTGTTTCAAATCTGGATACAGCCTACAGGCAGTTTCGAACCAAGAGCAGTAAACAAACAAGAAAATCTTACCTGAGCAGGGAACTATTCCGATCTACAAATATGAATAGCAAATTGTTTAAGCAGAAATATTTGTGTGTGTATGTTATGCATATTTTGCATAGCAGATCTTTCATTTTGGTAAGCACATGGTGAATTTTGTGTAGCAGTTTGCAATGCAATACAAGCGAGATCCTTCACTGCCCTGGGGTGAGCATTTTTTGTGTGTGAAATTTGCGTACCTGTACAGAGGTTTTTTGTACAGATCAGTCTTTGTCAGTTCAACACAGACTAGTACGAATCTGCAATGACAACACATACACTGCGTCTATGAGCAGTTACCATTAAAATGTGCACAAATCTTGTCTGGAAATTGGGTTCAGTTAAATACATTTTGAGCAAATAATTAGGCTAATAGTGATCAGTACTATTGCTGTAGCACACATTTATACATTGAAATGGGTTACAACTTGACTGTTGTTTTACAGCAAACACTACGCTGCCGCTATGTGTTGACATGCGGGGGTCTGTTCGCCGATAGATTAGCTCAACTTTCTGGCTGTAATCCCATTCCAAGAATAGTACCATTCAGGGGTGACTACTTGCTACTCAAGCCGGAGAAATGTCATTTGTCACGAGGAAATATCTACCCAGTAAGTCTCAAGGAAACCTTCCTTTTTTTTCTTTTTTTTCTTTTTGAAATAATTCTTAGACATTAATTTTGTGTAAAAGATATATCACAGTCAATTTGGAATTCAATTTTACGAATAGCCCAAATCCATAGTTCTTGGTGTACAATGCCATGGATTATTACACAACTGTCAAACTTTGTGTAGGGATTACTTTTGATGTCACATAATGCGTAATCAGCTATCTTTATTGGCAATGACAACCCATATTTGAATGTATAATTGCACATTACATACTTGACGCGCAAGTACTGTGCATGACACAATTGTGTGTGTCATTGGTTGGTGAAGCACTTTGGTGCATCTCAACACAGCTCAAAACAAATCTAAGTTACATGTTACTAATAAAGATGGTGTTTGTTGTAAATGTAATGTACATCATTAGCAGAATTTCCTGATTTTGGGTAATTCACCAAAAAAAAAAAAAAAAAAAAAACTTAAAAAAGGTATTTTTTTTGTTTAGAGTGAACAAAGAAAAATTTACCAGTAAGACTAATTGCGGTGACACCATGTGAAATTCTCAATTGAGTGGTAATTAGTTCTGAAAAGAACTGGAGGTACAACTCGACGTTTCGATCAGTGTGCTCTGATCATCCTCAGGAGAGACGATCAGAGCACACTGATCGAAACGTCGAGTTGTACCTCCAGTTCTTTTCAGAACTAATTACTACTCAATTGAGAATTTCACATGGTGTCACCGCAATTAGTCTTACTTATCCTCCTCACCATGCAAAGCTACAAGTTTTACAAAAAAAATTACCAGAGCGTGATTTGAACCTGCGACCTCCAGGTTAATGTGCCGACGCTCTACCAACTGAACAATTTAGTCCAACATATATGTTGGCGGTCTCCCTATTTTGACAGTAACTTTGTTCGAGGAGGTGCTATTCAAAATGTAGCAAAGCATGCCGTACAGCCAGGGATCATGCTTCCATATTATGATACAATCTCGGAAGCAGCAGTCTGGGGATCACTAGAAGAGGATACGGCTTCCCAGGTTGTGTAACATTAATACGTTCCTCCTACAGGTACCAGACCCTAGTTTTCCATTCTTAGGAGTTCACTTCACCCCTCGTATAGACGGCAGTGTCTGGTTGGGACCCAATGCTGTCTTTGCTTTCAAGCGGGAAGGATACAAACGCATGGATTTCAGTATGAAGGATACGTTAGATGCCCTGAGCTTCCGGTAGGTTTTTACAAAATTCCTATATTAGGAGCACCATTGTCTTTGGGCTGTGGGCTCTTAATAATAATAATACACGATTCTTATAAAGTGCACATATCCTAGCAACTAGATCAACGTGCTGTACATTATCCCTGTTCATCAGGCTCATAAATCATTCCTGAAATCACCTTCAGCTTCCTGGGGGAGTATACAGCTCAATTGCTGCCATTTCGGTGCATATAGGGCTAATCAAACACAACAACCAACTCTGCCCTCACAGGTACCCATTTACTCCTGGGTGGAGAGAAGCAGTTATGGTAAAGTGTCTTGCTGAATGACACAAGCACCATGGTTTGTAGCCAGGATTCGAACCCACATTCTGACGACTCGGCCACTAAGCCGCTCGGCCATGACACTCTTCTAGGAATTGGTGAAGTAGATTGCCAGATTGTACTGCCATGTCTTGGTCAAGACTAGCAATCATGTATATTGGTTACTTAGATTGACAAATTGTAAGTTGATTGCCCTTTTGCTTTGTGTGTTTGTGTTGCTATGTTTCAGTGGCTTACAGAAGTTGGTGTACAAGAACATGATGTACGGTATGAGTGAAATGTACAAAGGAGTGTTCATCGCCGCTCAAGTGAAACAGCTGCAGAGATACGTACCAGAACTCAAAGTAGAGGATGTTACAAGGTTAGTTCTTGGTCACCCATTAAAATAATTCAGCAAACTTTAGCCCTCCCAAAAAACAAAAACGAGGGGTGGGGGGGAAGGGGTATTTTCTGCTTTGATTGGGTGATTTATTTGCCAACTGAGTCTTGATTTGGTTATACACCCCACAATTTCCTTTGGCTACAGCCCTGCGTCACAACAGACATGTATGGACCTCTTAAGCACACAAAACAACACCTATGTAGGATTTTTGTAATCAATGCTACTTAATTACATTCCCATCAATTTTTTTGCACGTAATTTGTTTTATTTTCAGGGGTCCGTCAGGAGTAAGAGCCCAAGCACTAGACTCTGAAGGTAACCTCGTTGATGACTTTGTCTTTGACGGCGGCGAGGGTGCTATAGGAAGTCGAGTCCTCCATGTTCGTAATGCTCCTTCACCGGCAGCTACCTCCTCTCTATCCATAGCAAAGATGATCGTAGACAAAGTAGAGACCACGTTTACACTCTAATGACAATCATAGCAGAGTTGTTGTACTCATACTTGTACACGTACTCGAGTAAATATTTGTCTGTACTCGTACTCACGAAAAAGTACTCAACTCCAACTATAGAGTTTGGGTATGAGTACTTGTACTCATACTCATACTCCAGTACATTTTTCTGTACTCGTACTAGTGAAAAAGTACTCAACTGCAACTATAGAGTTTGAGTACTCGTACTCATACTCCATTACATTCTTCTGTACTCGTACTCGTACTCGTACTCATGAAAAAGTACTCGACTACAACTGTAGAGTTTGAGTATAAGTACTTGTACTCATACTCATACTCCAGTACATTTTTCTGTGCTCACACTTGTTCTCATGAAAAAGTGCTCGACTACAAGTTTGAATCACAGTACGTCTGTCTAAACATTACCACCGAGAACTGCAAGAAGTGTATTCTTTCAGTATTAAAGCAGAGAGTGAAATAGCGCTTCATTCCACAGACTGAATCTCAGGTTCCCCCAGTAACATTTCCACACAAACAAACAAACTAAATATCTGGCAGCATTGTTTTCCATAAACAGCTAACTTTGTTACCACAAAATGGCCAAGATATCCGATATTATACAGGTGGTTTGACAAAAAAGCCGAGGTCAGTACACTTGGCTACACCAATAAATGTTTATATTGCTTTGAATAGTCGCACAACCCTTGATTTTGCACATTGACAAGAATAACACATAGCACAATTTTCACAAAGAGGCTGAAGAGTACTGTCAAGATGTGTCTAGACTCTAAAGACCGCATGTATGCAGGTTTAACAGGTCATGCACCAACAGCGCCGCCATATTGTGGGACAGCGCTGTGCGAATTATTTTTTTGCGTATCAGTGCAGCAGTACTTCATGTGCACTTAGGTCTGACAACCGATGGTCTTTGCTGAGATTTGCTCCAATCCGTAATAAGCCACCATAGATAAGTTTTTCGTATTACAGTCCGTGGCAAAATTCAGTGTTCTTTGTTTCCTCATCCACCAGACTGTCTCAAACTACCTCAGTTATCAGTACAACCACTCTATCAGTCATATGCGTTCCATCGCCATGTAGTTGTTGCAGTATTTTGAACTTTACAGCATTTTTGTTCTAGGCTTTGGAACTCTCTACCTTCCTCTGTGGAAGTTTCATGTGGTTAGGCCCTTAAATCTAATGTTCATCATAATATGCTTAATCTGCCACCTAGCTACTCACAATTAACTTTAGCTTTGGCACCCACATGGGCGGATCTAGGGGGGCCAAAGGGGCCAAATTGCAAGACTGCCCTCTCTATCATTTGACCCCAAAATACCTTGTTCTAGATCCGTCCTTGGGCACCCCTCATGATTTTGTGTTATCTTAGTGAATTAAAAAAAAAAAAAAAAAAAATTTTAGACTTCCTGATATATAAATAATATATAACTAGCTTGAGAATAATCGCGATCCCGCCCAATATGTGTGGACAAAACTAGACAAATTGAATAAATGTCTCTAAATATGTGTATTATTGTGAATTAAATACAGAGATCGTTTGTTATTTTAATGTAACCACATTGTTTCAGAATGTTTATCTTTATTTTATCGGTGATTTTAATTTTGATTATGATTTAAATTTAAAAACTACTTTTATCAGTATGCTTTAATCATGGAGGAAGGAAATACCTCCATGCTTTAATACTCTCTTTGAAACAATATACAATTGTATGTTATACATTGAAGGAATTTGGTACAACAATGGTAATGTTGGCAAAACTGTTTTTTATGCATTCTCTCTTTGAATATATACATTAACTCTTCTGTGACTGCAAGGGTGAAAATCAATTAAAATGTTGATATACTTGCCAAGGTATATCTAGTGCACTTAAAAGTCAAACACTCTCAAACCTCACGTGTAGTAAGTACATTACAGGTCAAAATGAGTCGACCGTTTTTGACTGGTAAAAGCATTGTCTGGTATTGTTCAGGGTGGTCAAAATGACAGTAAAAACCAGTCAAAAATGCCCCTGTGTGCACATTTGGGTCAACAGTCAAAACAGGCAGTTGACTGGTTTTGACCACTATAGCTACTTGCCACTAAAGTGCAGCTAGAGTAGGAGGGTTATACAACCAAGCTGAGCATTTCAGCTTATTGCACCATTTCATTCACAATAAAATAGTGAAAATGCATTCAGATTTACTGTATTCATTCTATAAATGTAGAATTTAGAAATGAGTACCCATTCCCTAATTCAAACAAGAAATTATTTCACTTAAATAAATATCTAAAAATGGCACCTCAGACAACATATCTATGGCGAATAAATACCTGACCATTAGTGTAACACCAAGTAAGTTATACATTAATTTGACTACTTGGTTATTGTCTAATTACCAATCCTTATCTTTAAGGTGCTTTAGGAACTGGGCAGTTATATTCTTTTTTTGTTCCAATTATCAAGTTTAATTTCTTGAGCATGATGAACACATCAAGAAGGATAATCTTGTATTTTCTGTCAATGTTATTATTACATAAATCAGTACATTTGGTGTAAATCAAAAGGCATTGGTACATTCCGTTTCTCGAGAGTTTCCACTGGAAAATATTCTTTGAGTTCTTGGTACTACTGGTTATTTAACACATGACAGGGCTGATTTTCAATTACTTTTCATTCTTTGTGATATTATTTTATTGGAATATACTTTCAGTTACTGGATTTTAAAGAGGCTATACATGGGATATTACCCATTTACAAAATTACTGAATTATAATCTAAAACGGATTTAAGGTTGGGTTAAGTTCCCTCTCTTTTGAAGAGCTCTGTAATACAGCTTTTTTCTGGCAAACTATTCTAGACATCAACAAAGTCTTGTCAGAATGACTATTTTACGGATGTCTAGCCGTGTTATAATTTTGTGTAGCGTGAACGGGTGTCCTCTGGTTATTGCAATTTCATTTAAAAGATTTTTAGAGCTGTTTTACCAGTACTATACTTGTGGTCTTTACTAGACCTTTGAAAATGAATATTTGGTGCAAACAATAATTGTAATTTTTACTAATTATGCATTTATTTTTTATTAACATATGTGGCAAATGATTGTTTTGTTAGTAAGTAAATACTAACATTTATAAATCTATCAATTCCAAAATGATGGAAAATGTTTGCAATTAAATTGAATTAAAGTGTATAGATTGAAATATTTTAAAATAAATATACTACAAGTATCTTTCATGTTAGGCCTATAGAAGAATGTTTTTATGTACAACCATTGCGATTGGTGAATGAATTTATGCACTAATTATGCCTATAATATTGAACTGGTCAAGAGTTGTGTAGTACCCTATCCCAGATTTTGAGCAGCTGAAAACAAATTAATTTGCACAAAATCTGTGTTTATTCTAGGGGTGTCTAAACTTTTAAGAATAAAAATTAGGTTACTTCGTTTCTCCCACTGCCTCCCCAGCTGGGCAATAATGTTCAAACAATTAAATTGCCGACAAATAGGCCTAAGGTGTGTATTTTGGGGAAATAATTTATTAAGTTTCATAATTATTGATTTTGTTTACGAGATTGGGAACACCGCAGTGAGTGCGGGGCGGGGGGCGGGGGCCTGAGAGGGAAACTATGATATGCAGGTGTTCGGTGGACAACAAAATTAAGGAGTGATAAGAACGCGAGCTCAGCAAATCTTACGTGCGCGATTGTTTTCCCTTACCCGTGCTCTACCTACAAAACGGGATGTTTATGATAATGTTAGGTCTGAACAGATTGGAATGCTCGATTGAGTAGAGAAACCTTTTTGGGTGAGCACTGAATGCACGCTGCCCTTCCGAGACAATCTGCCCTCGTACAATTTTGGCATGCACTTGGAACTTTGACAGAGCATTCTGATCCACTCCACTCCTGATCGATGAATACCTAACAGATATAAAAAAATAAGTTTGATTTTGATTTTTTCCTCCAGCTTTGTTTTATATACGCGAAAATTACCGCCTAAACAAAACTAGGCATATTAGGGGGCATTTCCCAATTAACAAATTAATTATCTAAAAAAAAATACTTGGTGTAAAGTTGGTATACGTATGAATCATCCTATAAATTGTGAAGAGCTTAGAGAAAACAAAAAAAATTGTTTTGCCGAATTTACAAAGTTGCCGTATTGCATCATTATTTGTAAAACATTACCAAAAAAGAGGTTTTTTCCTTGTTTTCTCCAAAAATATGAGCACCTACTATGATGAAACTTTAATTTATGATATATTTTTGGAAACTAGATGGTTAAAATTAGCGTGCGTTCATGGGCGTCAACAGCTTATGAAAAGTGGGGGGGACATGAGCCCCAATTAGTGATCTGTGTCCTGGGGAGTTATCTAAGGGGAGGGGGTGTCCCCTTGCCCTTAGAGATTGTTTGCGTGAGTAACGTTAGAAACAAGCGACGTCGAATCGCCTGCTCGCCCCGTATAACGCTATGAACTGGGGGCGAAAATACATACGCACGCAATACGATCTTTGGCTTTCAGTGCGCATGTCTCAAAAAAGTGTCGCTGGCATTCTGCACCGCACGCCGTTTGTGCATAGTGAGCAGCGTTGGAAAACATGCCTGCGCGGCTGGCTTCTAATATGTTCCTACTGTACGGTACAGGAATATTAAGCGTCCACCTCCTCTGTCTCCGCATGGAGGAAGGAAATGGTCTCCGTGAGTAACGTTATAGGTCTACCTAGTAGGCATACACGGCGGCAACGGTTCGTCTGCCTCTAATTTTTGATGATTTTGATAATGAGTCGAAAAATGGCTGTTTTCACTAATATCGAGTTTGATTCTAAAATCGAACATATGCCTGCCATTTTTTTAAATTATTGTTCTGAAAAGTGGGGGGACAAACGATATGATGTCCCCCCACTTTCAAAAGTGGGGGGGACATGTCCCCCCGTCCCCCACCTGTTGACGCCCATGCGTGCGTTACCAAATATCAAGATTGTAACTTCTTCCATTGTCCTACGAAAAAAACTCGTGTTGCGTCGACGCGTCGACAACGATATACTGAAAAGTGAAATAGCGCCCTCAACTAGTCAAAGATTACGCTCTTGGTCAATATCTCATGCATGCAGTGCATGTGTGGCTAGCTTTGTAAAATGAGTTCAAACAAAGTTTTCGGTGCTTTGACCCGTTTATTTTCACCCAGAGTTGCCCTGCGACTTTCGGTTTTGGGCACAGCTGTGGGCTGCACCGTCTTGCTGAGGTAGATATGAAGCATTTGAAATAACTGTAGTCTTGAGTGGTGGTGGTTACCGCATGGGTTTTACCATGGAGGTAGAATGGTTTTACACGGCAAAAGAGGGGCGGGGGCACAGTGCCTTAAAAAGGGGAGCACAATAACACGTGTGGTAAATAACAAATAATAGCAATAATACAGGGGTACATGTCCTCCAATCATTTCAGTAAAATTAGTGAAATAATTTCCAAATTAAATTTAAATTTGTCAGAAAAGAGAGAAATTTCAGCTTTGGAGTTGGACAGCTGGATTATAATTTTTAAATGGAATTAGGCCTATCAATTATCATGCAGTTTTTCACAATTTTCACCATTTTAACCACACAAAGAAATAAGCTGAAACTTTCACAGGTTGGTTTTTATACATAGATAGGCCTAGCTTGGATGATCTTAGCGTTTCATAGGAAAGAATGTTGAACCCAACTGTCAATTGTGCTCAACATCTAGCATCTAAGCATGTGTTTTTAGCAGACGATAAATTGGCCAATACCATAGGCTATCTCACTGGATGTTCATACACTCTTTGCTCAAAATCTCCAAAAATATTGTTTCCAATCCTCACTTGACTACACTTTCCTCTCCTTAACTCTCCCTACCCTAGTATCATCTTTTAACCCTAACTCCCTAGACAACAAAGCCAGTTGGCGGATTTTGAAGGATTTTTATTGTTTTAATACAATGCCTAGGGAGTTAGGGTTAAAGGAAAATCTAAATATTTGTCATGGACATGGATAGAAAAGGTCTGGTTGTATTCTACCTTCTTTTAGCTTTAATATCTTGTCAGCTAATTAGCTCAAGCAAGCTTTGATTCTCTTTTTGTTGTCCTCAATAAGTGTAGAGATTACTTTGGAGGTGCAGTCTGTAAGAGTGAAAATCGTCTGGATGGCAAAACTGTTATCGTTACCGGTGCTAACTGCGGGATAGGAAAGGAAACGGCCAAAGATCTCGCTAGAAGAGGTGTGTATAGAACTCGGTGTCATTAAAACCATGTCAGTCTGTGGGAACCGAGGGGGGTGGGGTGGGAGAGGAGGGGGTAGGGAAAAGGGATCAAGGCAGACCTCAAATTGAACCGTATGATTGTATGATTTTGTCAAATTTCAAATTAAGTATGATTTGAAGTTTTGCATCGTGGAATAACAAGTAACTTTTACAATTCGGTTATTTTGAATTACAAATTCTGAACCTTATCTTTAAGAATGAATAAATATTCTCTTTTTCAAGGTGGTCATGTAATTCTTGCCTGTAGAGATGAGAAGAAAGCAGAAAAAGCCAGGAGGGAGATCATCGAGGAAACGGGAAACAAGGATGTAGTCATCAGGAGGCTAGACCTGGCATCGCTGAAGTCGATCAGAGAGTTTGCTCAACAGATTAATGCAGGTACAATACATGCTTTACCCTAACCACCCCACATCCTGCAAAATCCTCCAAGGGGCGCTTTTGCAGAAAAATTCAGCACTGTTGGAAACTGCTACTTTCACCTCTTCAAATGGGACAAAAATTACTACCTGGCAAGAAGTACAGGCCATAAGTGCTGAATATGAAAGATCAACGAAATGCATAGTGCATTTTAAAAATACTAGCATGTTTCCAAAAGTGCACTGATGGATTTTGGAGGATTCAGGAAGGTTCCTAGCCAGAATACCTAGGGGATTAGTGTTAATAGCTGATGATATTGCCTTCATACTCGTGGTAGTATTTACATGCTCTTTATTATGTATAGCAAATGGAAAAGCCTACCTAGTTATTAGTCTGTAAACAATCTCTCATTAACCCATATGTGCCTAAGCCATAAAACCACGCAAACACTATTCGTGCCTAAGCCATTGCCATGCACACACAACGCTGTGCAGTATGCTAATTAGTTTTAGTAAATTACTGGAGTCCTACAAATAAAAACTACAACAACCTTTATATCATTTGAAAGAGTATGGAATTGTCTTTATTCTCACATATATTTGGTCAACCTATGTTTCCACTGGAAATTGAAATTATGGTGTCCAAATCTGAAATAATTGTGAAATAACATGTGAAAATTCATATCTATTTACATATTTTCACAATATAAAATATTATTAGCAGTTACATGTGAATAAATCAATTTGTATTAGAAAACCCTCCTCAGTAGCTTCAAAATGGCATATAATTATGTATATTGACCCATGAATATGGAATTTACAGTACAATATAGCGAAACAGATTTGTTTACTTTTCTACTAAAATGTATTTCAATTCAACAGAATGCACAAATAAAACAGGGGTTTGTATCATGTGCAATATGTAATGTCCATATTGTACATGAATATATGGTGTCAACACGTTGAATGTGTACCTTGCATGTGGTGCCAACTGACATTTTTTGGGGGCCATGATTTAGGGCAAAAACCGTCCAAATTACAACACCGTATCTCCCGAAAATACACTAGTGGTCGCTGGGTATATACACGCGTAATCTGGGATACGAAAATCGCAAAACTCGCAAAGAATTTTACTAAAAAGTCCCGGAAAAAGCCCTCAAAAACGGAAAACGATTGAAATAAAATGGCGTCTGACGAAGAGAAAACCTCCAAGACGCTTATGGGATAGCTTATGCCCATATATGGTAACGGGGTTTCCCTGATGATGTAATTCAGTTTGTTCTAGAATGTTCTACGGGAAAATCCGTAGTTCGGTACTTTCAGCATTTGCGCGTTCTACGGGAAAATCCGTAGTTCGGTACATATGGGTTAACACAGGCTCCGTGAAAATCCAGATGAAAAAAAAATTATTTTTAAAACTTTTATTTAACCCTAACCCCCTTGCTATTTTGGCTAAGCACCTTCCTGAATCCACCAAAATCCAACACCACGCACAAACACTACCACCGAACTGTTGGACTTAGCTGGAATTAGGACACCCAGCCCCCCATGCAAAGTATCCATGTCAGAGCTATACAGTACTGAGTCCATCAAAATACAACAAACCCAGCTATTGGAGTTTGAATGGTTTGGGGGTGGTTACGGTTAAAGGGACATTGTCGTTACGATCAACAGGACATGGAATATAATCGGAGTGCTAGTTTTTAGATTAACTCAGTGACTGAAAATGATAAGGTCATTTTACCGTTGCTACTGAATAGGCCTAAATGAGCCAGTAATTTTCAGTCACTGTGTTCATCTCAAACTAATAATAATAATAATAATAATTTTAAAATTTATATTGCGCTTTTTACATAGAAATGATCAAAAGCGCATAACAATGACTTGAAACAGAGTTAAAAACAGACATGAAAGAAACACAAGATTTGTGAAAAAGTTTGAGATAAAGTCAGGTCACCGGGCCAGAGCCCAAACCGCAGTATGGGGATACGTCTGTCCCGCCAACAGGGGATTAATAATAATTACTTAAGCCTACCCCTGCCGACATCGATAATGTCTCGACCTTTTCAGGAGACAGACGCCTCTAACCCTACCTAGGTAATTTATACATGTGATCTAACTACCTGACACGGCGACCCTAGAAGTAGAAATATAGAGAGAAGGCAATAAAACCAACATTACATTTTAATCTTACAATCACACATTAATTCACACCAAAAATATACACCCACATATTAATTTACAAATGCTACATTAAAAAGAAAAGAAAACTAGGACACCAATTCCATGCCCTGTTGAAAGTCTGCTCAGATCGTGACGATACTGCCCCTTTAAACCATGCTTAAAATGCACCACAGAGCATCTAAAACGTAAACGTTTCCAGCCCCCCTCACACACTATACAGTTCTGGTTTCACACTCAGTCTGAATCCAAAAAAATCCCCCCCCCCCCCTCTTTTTGTTTTGAAATTGGTCAATTGCATACCTGTTACGTTAACAAAATGTCTCTTGGTCGATTGTGTCAATGATGTGTTCTTTTTCAGAAGAGACTGATGTGCATGTACTGATCAACAATGCCGGCATCATGAGATGTCCGTATTTGAAGACTGAGGATGGCTTTGAGATGCAGTTTGGGGTCAACCATCTAGGTAAGCTAAAACCAAGCACAAGACTCCACATTCTTCACGTATCATTTTGGTAAATTGTCGTCGGTAACGTCTTGAAAACGTCATCTCGAAAAGCAGCAGTAACATCAAAAATACATACAGATTCTTGTCATTTGATTGGTGGAACACAACATCACGTGTCATCAACTAGTTTAACCATTTGCTCCTTCACTCCAATTAGTTTGTACATGTTTTAAGCACCAAGCCAGCAATATGAGAAATGGGTTAATATTTACTAATAATACTCCTCAATGGTACCCAAGCACAGGGCCATAGCGAGTGGGAAAAGGGAGGGGGGGGGGGTGATGTGGGTGATGTGGAGGGGTGTGACACCCCCAATAATTTTTCTCAGTCGGCATTTAGAGCCTCAGTCGGAAAATGAAGCATCAAAGGTACTAGAACAAGGGTTTTTCCAGAATCAATATTCAGTCGGCAAACCTAGAGCTATGGGTTTCAAAGCATTGAAGTTGTTTTTTATCAGTTGTTTGGGGTAATGTCAGTCGGCAAATTGGCTTCCACACCTCCCCAAAAAACTGCCTTCGCTACTCCCCTTCCCAAGCAATCTCAATCCTATGTAGGTTTGAGTACTTTTATGACTGCCTGGGTACCGTTGGAGAGTACCCTGGGTGGACAACGAACCCCCACTCAGCCCTAGTACTGATAAGATTGTCTCTTTCCCTCAGGCCATTTCTACCTCACAAATCTCCTCCTCGACAAGATGAAAAGCTCCTCTCCAAGTCGTATCATCAACGTGTCATCGCTGGCACATACTACGGGAGATATAGACTTTGATAATCTCAACAGCGAGTCAGGGTACCGGACCGCGGATGCTTACTCTGACAGCAAGCTGGCTAATATACTCTTTACACGTGAACTCAGCAAAAGGCTACAAGGTGAGCTACACTATAGTTACTAGAGGTAGTGTACTCTGGTGGGTATATCATTTGGTGCTTTGGCTGCTTGTCTAGTTATAATGTTAGATGTCTGTGTGCTCACTGCCCACTATAAAAAAAAATTACCAGTGTAAAAAATACTGCTCATTAGTTTGTCTTCAAACCCCCCTACTGTAGCTGATGTTTAGTGGCAAGTAGCTATAGTGGTCAAAATCAGTGACAGTTTTTTACTATTGAACCAACGCGGCACACAGGGGCATTTTTGACTGGTTTTGACTTTCATTTTGACCACCATCAACAATACAAGATACCATCAACAATACCAGTCAAAAACGGTCAACTCATTTTGACCTGTACATATACTTAATACACAAAGTTTAACAGTGTTTGACTTAAGTGCACTAGATATACATTGTCAAGTATATAAGGATTTTTGCCCTACACTATCTATATGAAGCACTGTATATATTCAGTATTCTGAAAGCATACAGTACTACATACATAGGTAGTCCGAGTAAGGCAAAAATCTCATCAATTATTAAGACAAATAGGTTCTCATCGCAATCGAAGTATCTCTTGAGATAACCAAAACATGGTGTTACCGTAAACGATAATCCACCATGCATGCAAAGCCTGAATTCTTTCAAAATAATCGTTGGTTTATCATCCTGTGTTTCTATCCAATCTGTTTTGGATAGCAGTCTACTTAAGCAGCAGCATTTTCCAGAGTCCGGCATTCTCCTGAGGACGATCAGAGCATACTGATCGAAACGTTCTTTTCAGAACTAATTACTACTCAATTGAGATTCCACATGGTGTCACCGCAATTAGTCTTACCAATCTATTTTTGTTGTTTTGGTTTAGGCACAGGGGTCACCGCTAATTCCCTTCATCCAGGTGTTGTCAAGACCATGATCGGGCGATATACTGGCCTGTATCAATCAGGGTTCTCGTCGTCCATCCTTAGTCCAATCTTCTGGCTGTGTGTGAAGACTCCCAAGCAGGGAGCACAGACCAGCATCTACTGTGCGGTTGCCAGCGAGCTAGAGAACGTCACTGGCAAATACTTCAGGTGAGGTGTATGTTGAAGGGTGCATGATTAGTAATTACCCAAACACAAAATGATCAGAGTCTTAAAGCTCCCTTGTTGGATGTTTGATTATTTGATATATACAAAAGCTGCATCTTCTCTGAATGATACCCTACATTGCAGCTTCCTAGGTTTAGCATGGTAACTTGTGGCATGATCCCTGGCTACACAGAATGTTTGGGTTTCATGGCTTCTGACTAGCACCCCCAGAACAAAGATATCTCTGAGTGATCCCCTGACTGCAGCTTCCTAGGTTTAGCATTGTAACTTGTGCATGCATGATCCCTGGCTTCATGGCACGTATGGGTTTCATGGCTTCTGACTAGCGCCCTCAGAACAAAGATATCTGAGTGATCCCCGGATTGCAGCTTCCTAGGTTTAGCATCATAACTTGTGGCATGATCCCTGGCTACACAGCATGTATGGGTTTCATGGCTTCTGACTAGCGCCCCCAGAACAAAGATATCTCTGTGTGATCCCCTGATTGCAGCTTCCTAGGTTAATAACTTGGGGCATGATCCCTGGCTACATCATGGCTTCTGACTAGCCAACACTCTCATTTGTAAATGTGGGTGGTGCACATCATGGTTCATAAATACATGTATTACGATGGGTACATGTGTGTATATACTTAGGCACTGTTTAAATAGCTAGTGTGCGTCAATAACATTCATTCGTGCGCTGCCAACGTATACCTTTCACATACGTGTATTATAACGGCTTGGCGACATTTTCTGAATCATTCACATTAGAAAGGGTCAGCGAACAGATTTTCGTAATACTCTCTTGAAAGGTAAATCAACATCATTTATTCATTTTAAGGGAAGAAACCATTTTACAAAATCTGCTGTTTGTTGACACTGTTTTTGTTGCAATTCAGGATTGTTATTTCATTGTGAGGTTTTGTAAACAAAAAGTTAATTAAATTTAACATTCACAGTTTTACGAAATAATTTGAAAAATTCAGAAGCTGGCATATTATTGTGATATACGTCACATGAAATTATAATCAAATGCCTGAAAATGTTATTACTTAACCGTTTTGCAACTTTTTCCCCCTGTCACATTAATAGTATGGCCTACAATACGCATTAAGTCTTGGATCATGTGAGACCCTTTCTCCTAATAAGGGAATGTGATTAAAGATCCAATTTTTCCATCTGCCATCTAGTTTATCTCCAACAATGTCTTTATTTAGTTTGTATTATTACTATTAACATTTTCTTTCTCTTGAATAGTGACTGTGCTGAGAAAACCTGTGGTCCCAGAGGAAGTGATGATGCGGTTGCTAAAAGGCTATGGGAGGAAAGTGCCAGGCTAGTGGGGCTTGACAAAGATGAAAAAGAAGAGAAACAACAAACACAGACTGCCATTGTAACAGAGACAGATAGTAAACAACAAACTGAGTCATGATGATGGCTGATATGAAGACTATACTAATAACCCTTTGACCTCAATAGACCATTAATCATGCTGCAGCCATCTTGGTTTTCTTCAATTCAAACCAAACCGAGGCTGGAAGGCAAAATAGTCTGGCACTTTTTCATGAAATGCGAATTAGATCTGTCATTGTCATTGTGTATACAGGGAATATGACAAAGATGGCCGCAGTTTGATAAAGGTCTAGAGACCATTTTGCATCTTGTTCTTGATAGTGATCACCGTTTGCCTATTCATTATCGTGTGGTTTGTAATGGACTGAACAAAAAATATTCAAAATTTAAAATCATGGCTTACTGTTGATGGACAATATCTGGGAAGGTCAGGTCAGTTTTGCAGTATTTTGATCATTAACTAGACCAGCATGCATTATACAAATTAGCTTGATCTTACGCACTGTGGTATTTGCAAAGAAGTCTATGAGTATTGGCTGGATGCAAGGGAAAGGGCTGGTGAAAAGAGGGTATATCCCCACTTTTTATCAAATGCATGAATTTGTATCATGTTTTTATGTTTTCTTTTTGGCCATGCCCCCCCACCCCCATTTTCCAACCATCCTTGTATAACTATTTTACAATTGCTTAGAACTTATTATGTAAGAACAATTTTATTAAAAGACGATAAAAAAACAAAGTATTTATTTCCAAACATAAATTTTATCAAATGTGTGAACTTATGGTACGTTTTCGTTGTGGAAATACTTTGTGCAATTTTCTTTTCACTAGACAAAATTATATTTTTGGCTTCAAAAATTAAACTGCGGTCATTAACAATATAATATTGCAGTGAAAATGTTGATTTTAATAAACTTTTTAAATTTAAATATCATTCAATTTGTATCGATTGCGGTAGTTGTAGGTAGCGTCAGGTTGAAGCAATTAAGCCTTGTCCCATGCTGGCGTCTTGTTAGTGGTCTCTGATATGTCTCGCTCGGTGTCAAATTTAGCCGTGTGCCGGTTATGATGCACTAACTCCCATCTCTTCATCCAAGGCCCCATAATTGTGGTGTCAAATACGCCGTCGTCATCGTTGTCATCAGAGTCTTTCTGTATAAGATCAAATCGAATAATTAGTTGATGTCATCATACTTTAAACTGACAGCAAATGATTGAAAAAACCCTCAGAACATCAACCCAAGTTGACGGAAGGTTATGTGACACGTGACATAACTTGTTGAATTCAAAATAGACTCCAGTCAATTAGTTGACTCATTGTGGGAAAATTACTAGACTTGACTAAGTCTCTGTGCCGAAAGACTCCACTCTTGCAGCACTGAGTGATGATATATTGGCCTGGTGGCAAATCTTACGATCTTCATGACTAGCAAAATTTCCACGTGTATTACATTTGCATTTTGTCGTATCTGAGAGCTGTACTCCTAACTTAAGGCTGCCCCCTAAAAAATATTTAAGAAGTGCTCTCCTTTGGTGAAATGGCATGGTGCATATGCATACATTCATAAAAAGCAAACTCATCCACCAATTTAATCAGATCACAGTAGAGTATCTGTTATCAGATCTTGCAGGATTTCCATTTCTGATTCGAATTGCATTCAGTTATAATTTGTACCAAAATTTAATTTTTTTTAAAATTTTATGTACAACTTTTTGGGTTTAATCTTTGTTTTACTAATATTGAACATAATAATATTTAGGAATGTTTTGTAGATCTTTTATGATAACTAACATTTCAGGTAATATTTTGTTTCTGTACTCTGCAGGCATATATATAGGCTTAAAGGGACAGTATCGTCACGATCAACAGGGCATGGAATCGGAGTGCTAGTTTTAGATTAATTTAGTGACACCAATTCCATGCCCTGTTGAAAGTCTGCTCTGATCGTGACCACATTGTCCCTTTATAATACTAGCCTTAGAAGTCAATCAATCAATCCAAACTTGCCTGAATTTCCCTGGCTGTATGATAAGTTGTTTCCTTGGCCTTGCTGTGACGGTTCACCTTATCAAATGAATCAAAGTCGACCACAAGGTTGGGATCCTTGGACGAGCGCATTAACACGCAGTCTTTGATACCGTAGAAACCATTGGGCTTATCGGGTCTCTGCCACCGGAGGTCCAGACTCCAGCGAACCCCATCGGAGCAATTTACCAAGCTAAACAAACAGCAATAAAAGATGCCCAACAGTTTGTATGGATCCTACCTCCTCATCATTTGTAGTTAATCAATTAGTTTACAAAATAATTAGATGGGGCATAGATTAATAGTAATTCAGTGAGTAAATGAGGTTGTGACACTGTGTGATAAATTCATTACAGGTCATTGAGGTCATATAACGGCACAAATAGACTGCAACTATGCTGTGGCCACTGCTTTGAGATATCTTTGGTCACTGCTTTGACTGAGTAAAATAACGGTGTTTAATGGTTTAAAACCAAATCGCCGATGAAATAGTACATCTGTTAAGATCCCTAAAACGGGGGATTATAATTTATCGATGATTATTAAACATAATTTATTCAATGACAAAATGTTCACATAGTAGTTATTTACTGCTTAAAGTTTTCTTTCAACACATGGGCACATGGATAAAACCAGGAGCAAACCCAAGGGGAGGGGGTGGCCCTCTCCCCCAGGCCTGTTTTTAAAATACAAAAATGAATTGAAACAACAAATTTCCCCACAGCGAAATATTGGACCCCATTTTTATCCTTAAAAAGAGGGGAGAGAGATTTTCTGTGACCTCGGTCAACATAATTTCCATGTAGCTACTTTTTTTCACAAATTGGTCGCCATCCATGCCAAAGTTGACAAATTTCTGGCTACGTGCCTGATAAAAACAAACAAACACCCAAAACGAAAACGAACCAAACAAAAATAAACAGCATACCCTTTGATATCCAGGATCCGCCTAATCCTTATGGAGAGGACGGTATCTATTTATACATACCTACGGTGTGGGATAGCGTTGTTCATGAGAAGAACACTCCCGTACTCCATCTCCACGGTCACCGCATCGTTGACATCCACTCCTAGTGTCTTCTTCATTTCATCATCATCCTTGACTTCTACATACCATGTACCTCCCACACAGCAGGTGTGAGTCGCTGTTACTCCCTTCAGATGCCCACGGGGGATAATCTAAGTGGGAAAATAGACAACAGGTCACCCCTACAATCTAAATACTCCGGGGTCGGAAGTAGCCTAGAAAAAGGGGTCCGTAGGTGCCTAAACCACTTTGGGGAGTCATACTTTAAACCTAGAATTGGTGTGAGATATTTCTGTCGCAGATTCTTTCTGACCCGGTTTCCCGATGAGAATGACCTAAAATGGGCCTGTCGCGTTCGGCCCACTGATCTCTATACTAACTGGATAGGAGATCGCACTGATTGCTGAAGCTCGTTGTTAGCCACCTTTGTTCCCCCAAGAAAGAAGGCGCATGCGTGACGGCCAGACAGGTTTACTGCTTCCCGACCGACAACAATGCTGAGTGCTGCTGAACTGGTTGTTGTTATTGTCTTTATGCTAATATGACATTGACACTTGACCTTTTGGGGGGACCAACATGGCGGCCGGTTACTTCAACTTTTTATAGGCCAATCAGCGCCCATCTCCTATCATTTTAAGTATAGAGATCAGTGGTGCGGCACGGGTCAGATCAAGCTTTTTGAGTTTGTTGCTTTCTGGTTGGTAAGTGTGACGTCATTTCAACATAAGCCACGCCTCTTTCAGAGGAGGTGGTGGTTCCAACAATGATATGCTAACGTACGAATATGCGTTGCTCACTTTTTGTTTATAGAATTGTCTGGAATAAAGAACTGTCTGTCTGTTTCCCTGCTTGCTTGCATACTTACTTGTTGTTTATTTGTTTTTCTCATTTGTTTACCTGCATACATCCATTGTTCTTATTGACATCCAACAAAGGTATCCACGCTGTAGGTTGTAAGACATGGAGGCTATCAAGGTCCAAGTATGCATTGTCTACACGCAAACAAAAATGTCAAATGAATTTAATTTAGACTTTCAACTAAACAACTTGAAACAAATAGTTTGCCAAAGGGCTATGTAAAGTCAGTCCAAATAAACTCATTATCATGAGAACAAAATGACTAATATTCCAATTACAGATCAGATAGAAAGATTTGCATGGTGGGAAGTACAATCTGAAAAAGGGTTTGCAGTATCAGCATGGAGATATTCTCGTTTAAGTTGAAAAGGTATTGCCGGCTCTGAGAAGAAGTCACTCTCCAGGAACTATAGCTTACAGTTTCCTGCCTTCACTATATCTGAATCCCTCACTTTTCTCTCAATTTCCATGGTGCTGCCGAAAACCTTCCTTAGATAATTTGATTACACTTTCAAACTAGGACAATTAAAAGTATATGCATGTAGACAGACAGTGATTTTGTCACAAAGTCAGAAAGCAAACGGTCTACCTTGATGCCATGGGACAGTCGACTGTTCGTGTTGTGGAGTCTAAAGGAAGACAGAATAAATATATTGCACAATTATTAATTTAAAAAAACGTTAGAAACGAAAATGTTATTCAAGGGAATGCTGGGTTGTTTTGTATGAGGAATTGGGCAGAGTTACGATGGAGGCCCTGTGTTTTATTTAGAATGTGTACTTTTTTTTAACGGGGCTGGGTGTACACATCAGCCTTCAAGCGACGTTAACGCGGCCCATAATACTTTACGCCACGGGTAAACCTAAATGTTCGTATTTACTCCCCAAATTACAGCTTTAAGTATTTTAACAAATGAAGAGTTCGTTGCTTTAGACACTTTCTCCTACAATGTTATTATTTTCTTTCTGGGATATTTTTGTTTGTTCTTCTTTTTGACCAAAGCTTATGGATATAAATGCCGTTTTTGTGAGAAAAATATTCTTTTGTAATAAGTTCATCGTTTACCTTAACTCTGAGATTCCAAACTGGATGACCTGCTATATCTGGGCCAATCAGCTGTTCTATAATATTTAACAAACGCTCATTGGTCCACAAGTCACGGAAACTCTGCATAATATAAAGAAAACTAGAAGTTTACCTGATTATCGTAACGTACCCAAACTGAGCCATTTCCAACCCAATGGTTGATGAAAATCAAACCAGCCCAACCCAGCATAACCCGACCCAATCCATCCTCATCCAACACTGGCAGCCCAACCCATTAAAATCCCAACTGCCAATCCAATCCATCCAAATCCCAACTGCCAATCTACCCAACCCAACCCAACCTAGGCCACCCCAACCCAGCCCAACCCAATCCAAACGAATCCAAACGACAATCGAGTACCTGTTGTTCCCTTTTGTGATAGCAAAAGTCCTTGGTTATATAGTCTCATGCCAACCCAACCCCACCCCAACCCCACCCCAACCCCACCCCCACCCCACCCCCACCCCACCCCCACCCCCACCCCCACCCCAACCCTACCAACACCCCAACCCCGACCCCAATCCAATAAAACCCAACCCAACCCAATCCAACTCAACCAAACTTACACAGCGTGTATACAAGAACTGGTCGAGAATAAACATTAAAATCTATGTAAATGAATAAAACTGCTCTGATATATACGGAAGCGTATAGCTGCCAACATAAAAATAAATTTTCCTCCCAATTAAGTCGTATGTACGAGATAATAAGTCGTACGTACGAGATAATAAGTCGTACGTACGAGATAATAAGTCGTACGTACGAGATAATAAGTCGTACGTACGAGATAATAAGTCGTACGTACGAGATAATTAAGTCGTACGTACGAGATAATTAAGTCGTACGTACGAGATAATAAGTCGTACGTACGAGATAATAAGTCGTACGTACGAGATAATAAGACGTACGTACGAGATAATTAAGTCGTACGTACGAGATAATTAAGTCGTACGTACGAGATAATAAGTCGTACGTACGAGATAATAAGTCGTACGTACGAGATAATAAGTCGTACGTACGAGATAATTAAGTCGTACGTACGAGATAATTAAGTCGTACGTACGAGATAATAAGTCGTACGTACGAGATAATAAGTCGTACGTACGAGATAATAAGTCGTACGTACGAGATAATAAGTCGTACGTACGAGATAATAAGTCTTACGTACGAGATAATAAGTCGTACGTACGAGATAATAAGTCGTACGTACGAGATAATTAAGTCGTACGTACGAGATAATTAAGTCGTACGTACGAGATAATAAGTCGTACGTACGAGATAATAAGTCGTACGTACGAAAGTAGCAAAACATTCACAATCAAAACGAAAATTGAAACGATTTTCATTTGAATGCTCAAATAAAACCAAACAAAACCATATTAGTCAAATGACTATTTTAGCAGAACAAAGTGAACAATTTATCACAAACCTATCCACAGCGAAGCTATCTCAAATTGAGAAAATTGCTCTGGGTAAAGGTTTAAACTTCGTTCCAACCCCTGCTAAACCAACCCGTTCTACTCCCCTGAGTGATATAAATATCTTCCAAAGAAGAATGAGAATTGCATAACCAATGCTTAACAATACTTCCAAAAACCCACTGGCAAACCTAGCCAAACCCATTCAAAAGGTAAACAATAACATGGAAGTACCACTGGTTTTCTCAACCACATATAATCCGTTCGTTAACCACAACGATGTGAATCAAGCAATAAACAAACACTGGCCGCTGAGACAACAAAACCAACAACCCTCGGAAATATTTCCGAAACAACCCTTTGTTGCATTCAGAAAGGCCTAAATGTTTTACTTTCCTTATTAGAGGAACAAATCACATAAAAACAACGAACTCTCTCACTCAAACAAAACAAAACGGACACATTACAATTGTTTGGAAAGAACATCAATTCAATGTCTTATCTAAAAATAAGACAGGAGACCACCAGGCTCATTAATTTGAACCGTTACATGCAACTGATGATTGCCGAGTAAGGCATGAAAGCTTAGCTATTGCTACTAAAGGATCTGAAAAAATATCCTGTCTCTTTTACACATTCCCCCAATTTGACCAATCGGTCATTATTGGTACATTCATACAAAAAAGCCTACTATTCCCACAAAACTCATTGTCAAATTGACAAATTTTGGAAATAGTCAAATACGGATTCACTGTATTTCAATTTGTATGACAAATACATCTTGGAAAACAAAAACAAAAGTCAACGAAGATGTGGTGTCACTGAATGGGTTTGCACCATCATTATTTACTACTAGCACAAACAGCCCCCTCTAGCGACCAGTTATCTCGTACGTACGACTTAATTATCTCGTACATACGACTTAATTATCTCGTACGTACGACTTAATTATCTCGTAAGTACGACTTATTATCTCGTACGTACGACTTATTATCTCGTAGGTACGACTTATTATCTCGTACGTACGACTTATTATCTCGTACGTACGACTTATTATCTCGTACGTACGACTTATTATCTCGTACGTACGACTTAATTGGGAGGCAAATTTATTTTTATGTTGGCAGCTATACGCTTCCGTAGATATATACTGTACCTGTGGTAAATATCCGAACTTGTGTAGAAGTACTGCAGCACCAGGGAATTGTTTGTCAATGAGTGTAATGCGTTGAAACAAACCGACATCGCTGCATTTATCTTAAAAAAGAAGAAAAAAATAAATACTTCTAAAGTATATATCGGTGTTTTTTCGTATTTTTGTATTATATTTGTATAATTTTATTTTTCTTAAAATTATTTATTTACTCTGAACATTGAAACGAAGAAGCTTCCTGGGCCTTTGGGCGGGCTCTGGAATCCACAGTGGCTTTGCGGCGTTTCACACTGGATGTACTATTTGCGGCCCTTTACTCTAACTCTAGTTTGCGATAAGAACTGATATCATAATAATGTTCTATTGTTTGTTCTGTGAAACCCATGGGGGATTGAATTATCTTTGAACGTACCTTTGATCTTGCCAGCTTCGTAAAGTTTGTTGACTAGATTGTCGACCCCTTCAGCAACACCCGCCCGGACTGGATCGAGGTCAGACGGCTTGAAGAAGTCACGTACCACAAGATATCCCTGCAAGAAAAATAGTATCATCGGGACTATAGCACTTTTTTATTTTCAAAAAACAGTATATGCACGCGCATGGGCGGATCCGGGATGACGAAAAAGGGGGGGGGTAAGGGCAAAAGAGCCGTGCCACCCTGCCGAGGCACAAATAAAAACGGTATATATAATGTACATGCATGGTGCCAAAAGGGAATGGGTACATCCCCCACCACGTGTGACATCCTATCTGGATCTACAAATTATTGATAAACGTATGTGGGTTATTCCTGATCCTTTCTATATTGAATTTTGAAATACTTCTCAATTTATACAGCGTAATTTACATTATTACCATAATGTAATGAATTTATGAATAATTCCTTAGTAATGAATTGAAAATGCATATTCCGTTTGAATCGTTAGTCTATAACGTTTATCAGTTAGTATTGGTTGCTGGGCATTTTTCTTTTTCTGGTTGAAAGAAAAGTAATATTTTTCTTCACATGAACACTTTGACCAGGGCATAGATAAAGAGTGATTCTAGTGTATAAACATATTAAATAATAATAATAATAATTGCTGGTTAATCGATCATAATTTTGTGTTATGTTCAACACATGGAACAGGCCTATGCAACTTGTTATGTGTAGGTGGCAATTATACCTGACTGACTGCGTTAGTGTCCTTTGAAGTACCGGTAAGCTTGTGCGATAACACGATAATATCGAATATCGCGATACCTGTTTTATTCGATTATGATATCGAGAACCTTTTTAAGTTATCGGCATATCGGCAAATCGCGATTAAAAAATATATCGCGATTAAAAAAATCGACATTGTGAGTCAAGTCAGAAATTCCATGGAAACAAAATTAGAACAGTCTTTTCAGCTTTTGGAAGTGAGAAACAAAAGCGAACTACTTCAAAAGTATATACACGCTCTGCAAACGAATTTGCGAGTTATTGTGACACTTGTACAGAGGGGTAGATACCTGTGGTTATCGGCTCTAAAGCAATCATGCATGAATGAAAAAATAATCGTGATATTATTGAAAATCGCGATATATGTTTGCCGATATATCGCGGATGAAAAAAATCGATATCACCCAAGCTTACTTTGAAGGCCCAAATACTTGTCTGACATGGTTGTTATGCACCCGGAAATGTATAAACGTTCCACTCTATCCTCCTCTATTGTCAGCATTTTGTGAACATCTAGGTTTGCTTTCATCCAACAGGTAACAGGAAGCAGATTCTTTTTCTTTTTTCTATTTTCTTACATTTAGATGTTTTTTGTGAAATTAATTGTTAATGGTAATTGTATATGAATTCTTAACTATTTTTACTATATATGTTTTATTTTATTTATATTTAAATATTTAAATCTTTTGTGTAATATTTTTTTTAGGTTAATTGTTTATGAATTTTTATAAAATGAATGTAAATAGTATCTTTCGGCTTCTTCGGCCGTCGTATGCAGTATTTTTTAATAAACCAGTATAATATAACAAAATAAATTAATTAAAAACAAAACAAAACAAAACAAAAACAAAAACGGAACCCGGAAGTTCCTTCGTGAGTCAACAGACGGTGTTTTTGTACCTCTTGAAAGTAGTGTTGCAGTTGTTCCTTGGTTAGCTGTCCAGGTTTCTTTTCCTTAGGTTGTGGTGGGATGGTGGTATACAGCTCCGGCTCTGCCTCCGACTGCTTCCCGTGTTTAGACTTCTTTTCCCCGCGGTCCTTCTCTCCCTGGACCGGTCGCTTTCTCGTCGACATTATTGTATCGTGTCAGACGAGTGCAGTAAGAAATATACCGGTAGTGTACAAAGTGGAACGTTTTAGCGAGCACGATTTGTTGACTTTTGATCCTTTTTCAAGGTGACCTTGTGTCAATAGTGACAGGTCTCATTGTGCACGGTACCCGGGTGTGTTGCGAGTTGAAACCAGCCCTGTTCACCCCCAGGATACGTACATGACAGTGCAGAATCGGACAAATTTATGCATATAATATATGCATAAATTAAAAAAAACCAAGATGAAGGAATTTTGCACTCATTTACCACTTATTTCTTGCAATTTTCGTTCAGTTTCGTTGGAACAAAACAAAAATCACTTGAGGAAGGATCTCAGTTTGTGTAATTATGTATTTCATAGTATTGTCAGAATCATGATTTTACAGTAGGTTGAATTTATTATCAGTGTAATGAATACAAAGGTGCGGGTTTTTCTTGTTTAATTAATCTTTGAACAAATGGTAGATAGCAATGCATATTCTAAACACTTAATTGATGTCAAGTTTGTAATGGTACCAAACATTATGACAAATCATGCCGTTTGACCAAGCTGTCATTTATGAGAAAATGTGTAATGTATTCTAAATTTTAAAAAAAAATATCACTGAGCGCAATAATTTTCCACATGAGAATGCATACAAATAAGGCTGAATTAGGGCTGTGCGTTTTCAAATAATTTGGTAACCGGACATTCGGATTTTGATTTCGATCGAATATTCGATATTCGAAGGCCGCCGATTGTAAATTGCGCCACGTGATAAAACGAGCACGCACGATATGGTGGGGCCAAAAATGTACTAAACATAATGTCGCCCGGACTAGTAGGATGGACTTGCTAGGTGATTTTTTTTGGGGGGAGGGGCTAATGATGGAAGCGCCAATATAAAAAAAAACATATTCAACAAAAACTTCGAATATTCGAACCGGAAAAACAATCGGGCATTTGAACCATCGATCGAATATTCGGTTATTTGGCACAGCCCTAGGCTGAGTATATTTTCGTTGCCCCAAAGGTCAAACTGCACCGGACACAAAATGAACAATGGTCTATGACAAGAAACCATAAAGTCTGATATTTTGAGATATCAGCAGAACAATTCTTAAGTTGATTTATTTTTAATAAGGCACTAACATTACTAAAATCTTATTCATCTTAAAATTCTTGATGTTTATGTGAACATGTACGGCGGTAAATCAGTACCCGGCGGTAAATCAGTGCTCTTCAGGTCACGCAAAGTGTAAATAATCAAATGGTCTATAAACCTGCATTCGTTTAACTAGAATGTATTGATGAGAATTAAATTTGCATTATGGTGTAAACCGAAGGCCTGTTATCTTTGTCAGTGAAACGGCAGAGATACTGTCGTTATGCGGGACATTTTTTATCTCTGCGTCGTGATATTTCAATTAAAAAAAAGTAAAGTGTGGATTATGCTTACAATTTAAACCTTGTATAAACAGTATGAGTAGTCATTTCAGTGAAGAGCATTGGACGTCGATCGCTACTGAGAAGTGGGGGGGGGGGGGCACATGAAGGCAGTGACTGATCCACAACTTTGCCAATAGGGGGGTCACCCCGGGTCGCACAGCCTTACACCGCTTTTAATAACTTTTAGTGGTGGAGATATCACGTAAAAGTGTAATTTATCTAATAGGGCTTATTCTGGGTTTTTACAGAATAAAATTTAGGTTTACTATAGTTAAAACAGTTTTTTTTTTCTGTCATGGTGATTTGGCTACTGATTATTTTGCACTGGATTTAGGTTCTGATATTATAGTATTCATATGTGGACAAACAGTCTAGATACGATAATGAAAATGGATTCATTTGAAGACAAGACTGAGGTATTTTTGAGTAAAAATTGGTAGCATGACCGACTACAGCGAAAATAGTTACAGTTGTGTCTGTTCTCGCTAAGTTATGAAAGTATACTTTCATTACTTTAGTTGTATATTCATTTTCATTGAATGGCACTGTTATGGTGTAAACCGAGAACTTATAACAAACAGGAAACAATGGGTCCTCTGTTTGCAAATGCCCTTGGATAAAAACGTGTACAAATCAAATGGGAGATGCCTAAACAAAGCCCAACAACAAAGGGAGCAAAAGATGGGGACAATGGGAGGTCCTCGATTGTAGCGGTTGCATTGCATTGTCTTTCGAGACTTTTTTGGTATTTCCTGGTTTACAAGAGACTATGAAATTCACGATATAATCATATTTTTAAATGATAAAATCCCAGCGGAATAAATATTTTTTATAAAAAGTAATCAGAACAGCATTTTTTTACTACTCCGGCTAGTATAGATTCATGATGCATGTGTTTGGAAGCTTCCCGAGAAGACGATGCTTGAGTTGAAAGGCGCTCAAAAAAACAACAACAAACAAACAAACAAACATAAATCACCACAGATGAACATATTTTAAAAGGATATGAGTCCACAGACATCTGTAGCTGCTAGCTCATTGTTAATATCAATATACAGTGGTCTTTGTCTAAATTATCAGCCAGGATACAAACCATTTTCGGCACGTAAAAATTGCTATTGAACGTTCATGCGGTGACATCTAATATGTAAATTACCTCTTTTTAGAAAGAATAAACCTTGTGGCAACATTTAAATGTGTCAGGCAAAACTTGTAGCTTTGCATGGTGAAAATGATAAGAGTCGTAACCTCCAGTTATTTTCAGAACTAATTACCATTCTCAATAGAGAATTTCACATGGTGTCACCGCAATTAGTCTTACTTGTTATGTGAAACAAAAATGTACCGGAGCAATTTCTACGCTACTGAAACAGGTTATTGATAACTCACGATTACCAAAAGACGAATTTCTGAAAAAATGCTTCAACGGACAGTTCTAGAGTTACTAGAATTCGGATGATGAATTCTACTGCAAAATATCTGAGCGATATAGCGGAAATGACAATGAATGAATGAATTTAAATGTGTCAATTGTCAAAACAATTGTAAATAATAATAATAATAATAATAATAATAATAATAATAATAATAATAATAATAATAATAATAATAATAATAATAATAATAATAATAATAATAATAATAATAATAATAATAATAATAATAATAATAATAATAATAATAATAATAATAATAATAATAATAATAATAATAATAATCTTTCAACCGTTAAAAGCTACATTAAAAAGGTGTGTCTTTAACAGACTTAAATTTAATTACAGTACTAGCATTTCTAACTAAAACAGGCAAACTATTCCAAAGAGCATGAGCAGCATAGCGACATAATACTGTCTAGACCTATTAAGTGGATCTTTCAAAGTCCACCTGAAAAAATGCTACCAATATTTGTTTATGTGTATTCTTAAATTTTATTTGAGTAGAAAATAAATACCGTTATTATTTGTTTAAACCCGCCGCCAGCGGGCACTCTGAAAGGCGATGACGCCATCAGCTACATTTTTGAAAAGGTCACATGTCAATAGTAATTTCGTCCACGGAAGGCACGCCCAAAAACCATATCATGTTGGCTGCAGACCCTATAAAAGTGATTCAGAATATTTTTTCTCTTTCGTCTGTGTACGGAATGTCACATAATTCAAGATCTGTTAGATGATGCAAAGATTGTGTAAATATCTTTTGTGGTTCATGAGATATGATTTTTTGAAATATTAATGTGGTGGCCCACTCCGGAGGTTGTTCAGGAGCGGGTGATTAGTTCCTTTAATTTCTCATTGGAATTGGACAACTAGTTGATGGTTACAATCCTCTTGGTTTATTTCAATTACATCAAAATTAAAGATGAAGAACAGAGAAAAGAAGAAGACGAAGACCCCCAACACTGGTCTCTAATTACTCAGAAAATTTGAACCATGTAGTATACACCCAAAACAAAAAGATATATGACCATTATAATCACAGATGCTTGACTTGAAAAGGTCTAATAAAGTCGGAATAGTGGTGAAATGGTCAGTTTTCCTGAACTACAGAAAAGTAATGTATCACCAACTAAGGACAGCAAGCGAGAGACTGATGTTTAGCCAAACCACATTACTTTAAACGTAATTGTTCCGCCTTTTAAGTGTAAATTAAATCTTAATTACCTTTTAAATGAACCATTACAAAGTTTTACACATACTTAGAATTTAAAATAACCCTGGATAGTATACTGAATGTTTGTTTTACTGATAACTGTACTACTTTGGCAAGTCGTATAGGCACATCTCATAGCAATGACATAATGGTTATAAGGCCGCTAAGCCCGCGAAAATAGCATTAAAGGGACATGAACATTAAAGGGGAAGACAATATATATACATTAAAATGGGATTTTAGTGTATTTCGATACTAGTGATGACGTCACCATGACGTCACAACTTTACCATGAAACTATATGTCATAAATTTACATGTTATGGTCTAAGTATGTGTCAAGTTTGAAGGCCCTGTGAACTTTGGAACTATGGTTTTTGTTAGATAAGTCTCATCGAGAAGAAGGAGAAGAAAAAAAACCGAACAATTTCAAGAGGTGTTCGCGCTGTCGCACGAACATCTAATTATTCAAAGTTACACCCTGACATCAGTTGCACTCCAGTTTGAAAGCAACCCTCATATAACTGATTTCAATACATTTCATGGCTCAATTTAAAAAACATTAATGCATGATTGTGCACTTTTTCTAGGCCCGGGTTTTTTGTGTCGCCTTTCCAAATATAACCAGTAGGCTACAACCTGTGACTACAAGTACAATACTTTATAAATATAATTTACGGGTGCTTTTCGTGGGGATTTGATGTTACTTACTTTGCACAAACTCAGTACGAATGCAAGTAAATGAATGTGATTAATCTTCAGCCCTTCTCATTTTTATAAACTGTACTGAATCATTATACCAAACGACACATCTTGAAATATTCCGTGCAAAACTACGGAGCTCTGCAAGTGCCATCCAACTTGTTGAGATCCTGAGATAATTTATCTCAGAATTACGACATCATCAACGTATCATTCTCAGGATGTCGACATCCTGAAAGTAGGATGTCGTCTTCCAGAGATAATTTATCTCGGGATGTCGTCATCCTGAAGGTAGGATGTCATCTTTCCGAGATAATTTATCATTGCGATATCTCGGGATGTCGTAATCGCGAGATAAATAAGACAACATCCTACTTTCAGTATATAGGTTGGTGAAATTCTTGCGTCGGGAGATAAACAATTGATTTAATTTTGCCCTACACCGACGTGTGTATAACACTGTATACTCAGTGCTTTCCGAGTGTCTGTGAAAAAACTACACAGGCGACTTGGGCGGGATTCGAACCCACGACCTCCTGCTTACTAGTGCAGACGTCTTAACCTCTCGACCACCAAGCTTGCCCGATGACAATTGGCCGGCTAGAATCCCATATAGCAGCGGGTTCCGCGATATATATAGGTTGGTGAAATTCTTGCGTCGGGAGATAAACAATTGATTTAATTTTGCCCTTCGCGGAACCCGCTGCTATATGGGTTCAAATCCCGCCCGAGTCGCCTGTGTAGTTTTTTCACAGACACTCGGAAAGCACTGAGTATACAGTGCTATACACACGTCGGTGTAGGGCAAAATTAAATCAATTACTTTCAGTATGTTCGACACACAATGCATAACACAGGACACTATTAATATTCAGGACCATTTAATACATAATTTATTCCAAAATCTACCGAGCAACTACGAACATTTCTAAACCTTGCAAATATAGCGTATTGGAATAATATACAATTATATGAATAGACAATTAAAGTGCTTTGAAAAGAATTATTTTTTAAAATCAGGCATTATTTACCATTGATTAAATTGTTATTGTTTAGACAATGTGACCAATGACATCACGTTTGCAAAATCGCCCCAAAGGTCAAACTGCACAAGATGTACACTGGTCTATGACAAGAAACCATAAAATCTTATATTTTGAGACATCATCAGAGTATTCTCATTAATTTTGACTTTTTTAATAAGGAACTAACAATACATCTCAAATCTTGGAAAAATTGATGTCATGTGGAGAAGTGCAATTAATATACAAACTCTGCATACAAATACACACACTTTTGGCCGGCAGGAAATCACCTTGGTACTCTGAAGGTCACGCAAAGTGATAATACCATTTTAGACTGCAAAAGCCAGATAACCTGCGTGAGCAAACATCACAGATTGTCAATTTCAGTGGCCAAATTTACACATTGTGGCTTTAGACAGACATGTTCGATTCTATCAAATGAGCTCAAAATCGTTCATTTATCAATGTTGTAAAACAACTTCGGTCGAAGACGAACATCCTACCGCCATTTTTGCTCCCACTTTTGAGACGTTGTTGGCCACGTGATCAATATCAAAATAAGGCTTATGTATAGTTTACAGAGTGTTGTGTGTAATGATTTATTGATACCTAAAGATTTTCACCACTCATAACATTGCAATTAGCAAGTATAAGGCATGCACTTTACGATGCCATTCAATGAAACTGAAGATACAATTAAAGTGCTTTGAAAACAAACTACTTTTAAAAATCAGACTTATTCACCATTGGTTAAATATTGTTACTATATACTTTCATAATTTAATGAGAGTTGATAAAATTAAATTAACATCAAACAGACCGAACCGTTAGGTTAGTCGGTCATGCTACCAATTTTTACTCAAAATGCCTCGGTCTCGTCTTCAATTGAATCCGTATCTAAACTGTTTGTGCACACTCCATGAATATGAACACTACAATATCAGAACCTAAATCCAGTAGCCAAATCACCATGATAAATTTAAAAAAACTGTTTTAACTATAGTAAACCTAAATTTTGTTCTGTAAAAACCCAGAATAAGCCCAATTAGATAAATGTTTTATAATCACATTTGAATCAATTATACTTTGAAGTGATATCTCCATCATTAAAAGTAATGTATATAATTTATAAATAATATTAATAAAATGCCGATTATAATAATTATACTGCCTACTTGCAACAATTAGTAAATCTTATTTTAGTTACAACGACGCAAAGCGCAAGACTATTGAAAAAGATTAAAGGGAATTCAAGGTACAATATTGGAAATGTTTCTCCTTAACACTCTCGGAAAACTGAAAAAAGATTTCCTCTTACTTGGGTACCAAACGCTGAGCATACATCTTCTCGTAGTACGGCATAGAGACATCAACACAACGGAGAACATCATCAGGCAATGATGATCGGTCTGGTAATGCACTAGGCTTTGTGAAACAAGTACTGTCAAAGGCGTTCTTGTAGTACTGCCATATTTGGTTCCCTTGTCGTAATGCATTTGAAGAAACCCACTGTTGAGTGATCGCATCTTCCGCCTCCCATTGTAGAATTCTCTCCTCAAAGGGTAGCCCAATTTCCTTAAAGAGCGCAGACAGGATGCCCCTGGGATCATTGAGAAGATCATCAGTATCTATGATGATTGGCTCTTGATCTTGTGTCATCTTCACATGATCCAGCAACTTGCACATCTCGCTGAAGTTGAAGGTTACGCCTTCGTCGTAAAACTCCGGGACAGAGCGCTCGCACAGCTTCTTCCAAGACGAAAAGACCTTCAGAGGATGCCGAACAAGGAACACGTGCCGGTATCCCTTCGGAAGAAACTCAAGCTTAATACCGGTGACAGCGAACGCCATGTCTTTATTGAAGACCAACCTTTTCCCGATGTGAGGTTCCTCGAGTTGTTCCTTTACCCACTTGTAGGTACACTCTGAGTCTTTAAATCCGCTTGTTATTGTAGGCCCCTCATGACCAGAGGCTCCCTTCATAAAAGCCTTTAATTTCGCTTGATGGGCAGCATCTTTGAGCCTATCAGGACCAAACCAGTGAGCAGCAAGATAAGGCTCAATGAATATTATTGAATCATCCACGAAGCTGATGCATTTTGAGAATGCAGTGGAGACGGAACGAGGAGTGGTCCACATCATGAGTCGGACCTGTCCTGATGGAGTCGAGTTCTGATTATCTGCCATCTATATTCAAATAAATAAATAAAACAAATAAAACAAATAATTATTAAAGCTATTCAGCATTTGGGTAATTACCTCCGCCTTCGAAGGTGGACGGAGGTATATATTTTCACCGTACCCCTGTGTGATTGTTGTGTAAACCGAGGACTCTTTAAGGGAACAATGGATCCTCAGTTGGCAGTTACTGTTTGAAAATGTACTCAGTTGTAAAACATGTACAAATCAATTGGAGATACCTAAACAAGTGTCAGTTCTTATATGAGTAAGCCTGTGCTTATACTTTCTTTGATCGAATAAATATAAACAATAAAAAAATAAATCTGTGAAAGGTTTGGCTCAATGTGTGAAAAAGCATTAATATTTTTTTACAGAACATAATACTTGGAGCCAGACAAATTGCCGACAAGAAACTTTGTATTATGTGCATATTTTTCGTGTTAGAGCACCTATAATTAATTTGATTAATTTCACATCAATTTAGCTATCAGATAATACATCGGGAATTTGTGTAATTAGGTAATAAATAACCAATGTTGTCCTTACAAAGGCCCGCTTTTCGCCAGTCTGGCTGGAAAACAAAGGACGGTGGGCCCGGACTTTTCTTCCAATACTTAAACAAAAACACTAAAATTCCATTTAATAAAGGTATACTTACAGATTGATAATGATGAGCGACTACTTTTACAGAAAATCTGCATAGAAGTTTAAACTTGTAGTAAACACACTGATTCACAGTAGTATACTTCAGTGGAATATCACTGACTGACTGATGACTCAAAATGCTTGCGGACCACTTTATAGAGATCTACACATGACCATGATGAGTGTACATGTACACCTTTGGTAATTAATGTACCTAGACTTATACACGGCCTATTGTGAGTTCTCTGGAATACAGTAGAAACAATCTGATTGGTCGAATTCGTCAAATATATGAATATTCATGATCTACTGTGCGCATACACGCTGCGAACCCTCCCAAGAGGGAGTGTTCCTGGAGTTACTGACACAAGTTAGTAATTACATTGTTTTTACAAGAAAAAAAAGCCACAGACGCCTGGGAGTCTATGATATCCTAAAGTGGACCATTCCACATGTCTTAGAAGGGGTGTCAGTTCTCAGACCTGTGTAGCTTTCTTTGGGGGGGTGGGGAAAGTAATTGCTGCCATATGCCTGTGCACAAAATCAACCATCCATTGTGTACACATAAAGACCACATAAAGACCTACCCAGATCTAACCCTCTGATAAGTGGAACCATCTGTTTGGCATCAGGCTGTGCTCTCTGACCTCTTGCGGCGTACCAGTGCCAGGCATACCCCCCCCCTCCCCCCAGACAGGTTATGTTACATGCTGGAGAGATGTGGCTGAGAGATATGCTGCATAAGTATATGGCTGTTTGGTGTTTGCCAGGTCATACAGGAGAGAGCTACACTACACAGCCTCGTGTGTCATCTGGGGTTGTAAATAATACTAGACCAAAGCAGGGCATGTGTGGAAGTCATTTGGATGTAACAAATTAATTGGGAATGCATAGATAATACTTTTAATATCATTAATAGGTGTGCCAGTGCCAAGTGGACAGGTACCACGTTCGAATAAAGTGGGAGGTACCTCCCTCGTCGGAGGGAAGGGCAGTATTGTCATGATCAGAGCAGACTTTCGACAGGGCATAATAATCGATGTTTAAGCTTTAACACAGTGACTGAAAGTTAACGGCTCATTCATGCAGCAGCAACGGTAATGTTACCTTATCATGTGGAATATTATGTCAGTTTAATCTAAAACTAGCATTCTAATTTCATGCCCTGGTGGTTATGACTATACCGACCCTTTATCATGATGTTATGCCGATTTAAAATATGTTCGGTGACGCGGTTTTTTGTTTGTTTTGGTTTTGTTTTGTTTTGTTTTTTTGAAAAAAAAAGATCTTGTATAAAAACTTTTGAATTTAAAGTAAACTTTTCCATAAACGAGTCTTATAACGCCGATGAGTTGTATAATAAACTAACCTTGGATCAACGTTTACCGCTAGAAAGACCCCCGCGTATAATTCAACTTTAAAAAAAATTATTGCAAGTATTTTCAACTCGGCCATGACGAGATTAAAATATCTTCTTGCTCTCGCTTCAACGCGGTTTAGAGAATTTTTCGCCACATTTCGTACATAAATGCGTCTTTGTTTTTAGTACTCTTTTTATACACGGAGCCGATATAGATTTTCCTTGACGAATATGCCACTGATGTAGCGGACAAAATTTGTCTCCTGCCACGCTAGGTAGACAACACTTTTCAGTTGAACCCACTAAAAGCCATTCGCACGGAATAATAATTTTAGGCGGTAAATTATCTGAATGTTTTATAACCGCCAAGAGGTAATCGTTTCTAATCGGTCTACCGTAATTGCCAGATGGCTCACCCATCATAATATTTTTTTTTTTCAACAAACTCTTTGAGTTGTGCGAGGCTGTGCGTTCTATAGTTGACCATCGTGTTTACAATAATACTAGATTTTATTATTTTAATTTCTCAATTTTTTTATGGAAGCTTATTTTATTATTTTCAGTTTTCATATTCTTTGGGGGGTCGAGTCATCCTCACCATCTTGGGGTGGTGAGGGGTCTTTTGGGGGTTTTGGGGGTGTGGGCAATGGGGATGTTTTTTTTTTTTTTGGGGGGGGTGAGCCAGCACCCCCATTTAACACTACTACTGCGTTTCACACTGGATGTACTATTTGCGGCCCTTTACTCTAAATCTAGTTTGCGATAAGAACTGGTATCATAATAATGTTCTATTGTTTGTTCTGTGAAACCCATGGGGGATTGAATTATCTTTGAATGTACCTTTGATCTTGCCAGCTTCGTAAAGTTTGTTGACTAGATTGTCGACCCCTTCAGCAACACCCGCCCGGACTGGATCGAGGTCAGACGGCTTGAAGAAGTCACGTACCACAAGATATCCCTGCAAGAAAAATAGTATCATCGGGACTATAGCACTTTTTTTTGGCAAAAAAACCCACAGTATATGCACGCGCATGGGCGGATCCGGGATGACGAAAAAGGGGGGGGGGGGTAAGGGCAAAAGAGCCGTGCCACCCTGCCGAGGCACAAATAAAAACGGTATATATAATGTACATGCATGGTGCCAAAAGGGAGTGGGTACATCCCCCACCACGCATGACATTCTATCTGGATCTACAAATTATTGATAAACGTATACGGGTTATTCCTGATCCTTTCTATATTGAATTTTGAAATACTTCTCAATTTACACAGCGTAATTTACATTATTACCATAATGTAATGAATTTATGAATAATTCCTTAGTAATGAATTGAAAATGCATATTCCGTTTGAATCGTTAGTCTATAACGTTTTTCAGTTAGTATTGGTTGCTGGGCATTTTTCTTTTTCTGGTTGAAAGAAAAGTAATATTTTTCTTCACACGAACACTTTGACCAGGGCATAGATAAAGAGTGATTCTAGTGTATAAACATATTAAATAATAATAATAATAATTGCTGGTTAATCGATCATAATTTTGTGTTATGTTCAACACATGGAACAGGCCTATGCAACTTGTTATGTGTAGGTGGCAATTATACCTGACTGACTGCGTTAGTGTCCTTTGAAGTAAGCTTGGGCGATAACACGATAATATCGAATATCGCGATACCTGTTTTATTCGATTATGATATCGAGAACCTTTTTAAGTTATCGGCATATCGGCAAATCGCAATTAAAAAAATATATCGCGATTAAAAAAAAATCGACATTGTGAGTCAAGTCAGAAATTCCATGGAAACAAAATTAGAACAGTCTTTCAGCTTTTGGAAGTGAGAAACAAAAGCGAACTACTTCAGAAGTACTCTGCAAACGAATTTGCGATGTATTGTGACGCTTGTACAGAGGGGTACATACCAGTGACGTAGCTGGCTATGTTCGCCAGGGGGGGGGCGAATCGGATCCCAGGGGGCCCACCAATCAGATTTTACAGATTTTTAGGGCCCCCCTCTTTACCTGGGGCCGTGAGCAACTACCCTTTTGCCACTTATTTCTTGCAATTTTTGTTCAGTTTCATTGGAACAAAACAAAAATCACTTGAGGAAGGGATCTCAGTTTTGTGTAATTATGTATTTCATAGTATTGTCAGAATCAAGATTTTACAGTAGGATGAATTTATTATCAATGTTATGAATACAAAGGTGCGGATTTTTCATGTTTAATTAATCTTTGAACAAATGGTAGATAGCAATGCATATTCTAAACACTTAATTGATGTCAAGTTTGTAATGGTACCAAACATTATGACAAATCATGCCGTTTGACTAAGCTGTCATTTTTGAGAAAATGTGTAATGTATTCTAAATTTGAAAAGATTATCACTGAGCGCAATAATTTTCCACATGATAATGCATACAAATAAGGCTGAATTAGGGCTGTGCGTTTTCAAATAATTTGGTAACCGGACATTCGGATTTTAATTTCGATCGAATATTCGATATTCGAAGGCCGCCGATTGTAAATTGCGCTACGTGATAAAACGAGCACGGACGATATGGTGGGGCCAAAAAATGTACTGAACGTAATGTCGCCCGGACTAGGATGGACTTGCTAGGTGGCAACCAAATGTAGACGATAGGATGATTTTTTTTGGGGGGAGGGGCTAATGATGGAAGCGCCAATATAAAAAAAACATATTCAGGGCATAATAATCGATGTTTAAGATTTAACACAGTGACTGAAAGTTAACGGCTCATTCATGCAGCAGCAACGGTAATGTGACCTTATCATGTGGAATATCATGGAAGTTTTAATCTAAAACTAGCATTCTAATTTCATGCCCTGTTGGTCATGACTATACCGACCCTTTAACACGTTATGCCGATTTAAAATCTGTTCGGTGACGCGTTTTTTTCCCCCTTTTTTCCCCCAACTGGTGATATACGTGATACATGACTGTTTTCGCGCGGTTATTGGAACCAGACCAAATTTCCCATACACAAAGTATGATGGCTAAGAGAGGCCACACAAATCGGGCAAACGTTAAATCGTACCCCTTTGTGAAAAGTCGTTTTTAAAACGACAGCATTCCAATCGATCCAGCAATTTTGGGTGCAATTGGACAAAGTTTCATAATAAAAAAAGAAAAGAAAAAAAGAAAACGGAAAACTAAAAAATGCCGACGCACGAGTCTGATGCAACGCGCGCGGAGACCAGGAACCTGACATTTTTTATTGTTGGTTTTTGTTTTTTGTTTTTCGTTTGTTTGTTTGTTTGTTTGTCGCACGCGAACACCTCTTGAAATTGTTCGTTTTTTGTTTTGTTGTTTGTTTGTTTGTTTTTTGCCTAAAGAGCTCATCTCGAAGTTTCCATTTAGATTATAGGTAGGCATACAGTGTACTTTTTGTATTATGAGTGACCCCCAGATTTTGTTGAGTTTCTTTTGCAATTCATATAATTCATATCAGGAGATTTTGCAGTATATTTGTAAAAAAAAACAAAAAAACGGACGGTTTGGACCACGCACGGAAAGTATACACCACGCCCTGAAAAAAGACCACGTCAAGTGGTTTGCAAGCTGCAGCTGCTTGTGGCTTTTGCTATTTTGCATACTATTTTTTTTTAGTGTGCGGCATGGTTTTGCCGCGTGCGCCTTGACTGAGGGCTGCGGCAGCGCCACTACTACTATGGGAACTAAAAACATTTAACTAAATATTACTTACCACTTGAGGGCGCATGACAGTAACAGATAACCAGCGGCGTACTGTGGTTGTTGACTAGTACTACTAGGTATATTTTATTTTATTTTTAATTTAGTGATTTCAACAATTTCTACATAAAAAATGCCCCGAGACAAAGATCTAGAGCTTGCTCTTCAACTGCAGGCGCAATTTGACCGAGAAACAGCGCAAGAAATGTCTAAAAACAATCATGGACCAATAACAAAAATAAGTGACTCGACATTCTTCGATGGACGAGCAGCAGATGCAACTGCAATTGATTTGGCTACAGAAACAATGTCCATAGTGGATGAACGATGGGAACTCGTAGATCCCAGCCCAGACATGAGAGCCATGTTTTTAGAGTTTAATGACAAGTATTTCTGGGGAAGGTTGGCAGGTGTCGAGGTCAGGTGGAGTCCAAGAATGACTTTGTAAGTTTTGTAAATTCACAGATTGATTGCAATTTCATCCTCCATAAAAATTATAACACTTAACAGTATTATTTAATTATACTTTTAAATTAACGTTAGGCCAAGTAAAAGTATATTAATATTACTACTGCTAGTGAGTAGTAGTAAGTATCAGTTGTATTGTGTAAAGTGTCTTTTTGAAATTAAACTTTCTATTATTAGTAATAGTATAGATAGGCAGTTTCATGAAAATTTGAAGTTGCTTCAATGCTTTTAAATGTCATATCACTGGATAGAACAAAAAATTAGAAAGAAAATGAGGGGTCAATGGTCATGATAGGTTAACCCTATGCAAAGTTCCGAACTTTTGTTGATTTAAATATTTGGTAATTTTTAAGATCCAGTTTCATTTGAAAAGTTGTGACCGAATTTGCCTGCAATGTATCCTTGTAGTACTAACAAAGTCTATTTTGCGCAAGTTGCACTGTTTTTGTGCCAACGTTACAGTTGGCATGGACTGATCAATTAAGATAACCACGATGTGTAGTATCCATTTATCGACACTAGAAGTGACTACATCCGTAGACTGCTCTTTATATTAGAATTTTACCATGAAAGTTCGGCGGGTCACAACTTCGACAGAAAAAAAGGATATGAAAAATAGCGCCACCATCGGCAGTTTGCGTGAATCTGCCTAGTATAGACCTTATGCGTTGACGTCATCACGCCGCCATCTTAGAGGTAAAACGATGATGAAACAATGGAAAACGTACATCTATACACGCGCGGCGCACAGATTGGGCCAATGAGCAACCTTCTTTTGACCTCTAGCCGAGGACGCCCTACTCAAATGACGTCATGTGCATAAGGTCTATTACTGCAAGGGTCAAAATTAGTCAAGATGTTGATATGTAAAACTTGTAGGTTTGCATGGTGAAGCACACACTCCTCTCCCCTACCCCAAGGATCCTAGTCTCAACAGTTCCCGCCTGCATGCATCAACGAGCTAATAAGGCTTATCACAAATAGCAGCTGCAAGGAATTGTTGGATGTCTGTGGGCGCAACAGCGCCACTGCATGCCGCGCGGACAAACAAAATATTATTGACGTCACAAAAGCCGCGCCAAACAGATGCCCCAAATTGTATCCCTGTATATATGCTTTGCGGCAGTTGCTTCAGTGCTATTTGCGATAAACCTTATCCTCCAGCATCCAGTCATCGTGTGATCCTTCAGCAGCCTACTTAAGCAGCAGAATTTCCCAGAGTCCAGCATTCTCCTGAGGACGATCAGAGCATACTGATCGAAACGTCGAGTTGTAACCTCCAGTTCTTTTCAGAACTAATTACTATTCAATTGAGAATTTCACATGATGTCACTGCAATTAGTCTTAGTCTTACTTAAGATGTTGATATACTTTCCAAATTGCGCTTAAAAGTCAAACACTGTCAAATCTTATGTGTAGTAGTATTACTAAGTACATTTACAATTACAGGTCTGTTTTTGACTGAGGGTAGTCAAAATAACAGTAAAAACCAGTCAAAAATGTCCCTGTGTGCACATTTGAATCAAAAGTCAAAACAGTCAATTGACTGATTTTGACCACAATAGCTACTTGCCACTAAAGTTCAGGACGGTTAAAGGGAGTTTATATTACCACATACAAGTAAGGTGTTGTAAGTTCAGTATTTGATATTTTGAAATCAAGTCCTACTAATGTTATTAGTACTGGCATTTATTTATTTATTTTTTCTAAATTCCCACATAGGTGTGCCGGTCTGTGTTGTTATGAAGGACATGGTGGGCTCTGCTCCATTCGTTTGAGTTCTCCACTTTTGAAGCTAAGACCAAGGAAAGATCTGGTGGAAACATTGCTGGTATGTAAATTCAAGTCCAAGGTGCATTATAACCAAGGGGGTGGGGACTGGCGAGGGGGGTGGGCTGTTGCCCTCCCTTTTGGCCTGTTGTTTTTTCTTCTTCTGCCACACAGCCAAATATTTGTCCCCGTGTTTACCTTTCAGTTTTATTTTTTCAAGTGAGGAGGGGGGTTGTTCTGTGACGTCAATCAAAATAAATTTTTTGGGGATACTTTTTTCAAAATAATTTCTGCTGTCCCTCCCTTGAAAAATTTCTTGCTATGCCCCTGTCAAGTCCAAATTAAATTAGCAGTTTTGTTACGCTTCATTGAAAACTTTAAATCCAGTAAATAACTGTTTATTTTTAAAACAATTTTGTTGGGAATATCACTAAAATGCTGTTTACATACATGTACAATGGCGCCATTATCTCCATGGAGTGTCGTGGCCGAGCAGTCTAGTGCATCGGACTCAAGTTCCGACTGTTGTCAGAATGTGGGTTCGAACCCCGGCGTGGCTGGTCACGGTGCTTATGTCCTTGAGCAAGACACTTAACCATAATTGCTTCGTCCTTCAGATGGGACGTTAAGCCGTAGGTCCCATGTTCTAGATTATGTAATGCATGTAAACGAACCCAGAACACTTATCGTGGAAGAGTAGGGGTTTACCCCGGTGTTTCTGGTTCACATAGCAAGCACCCTTGTTTACATGTTTCCTCAGGCTTCTGAGCTTGCCTTCAGTGCTTCAGTGTGCTTTTGAGGCATCCTTGGTTTCATTTCCAGAAATGTATAATAATAATAATAACAATAACAAGATTGATAATCGTGTGTTTTGTATATCTTTTATAAATGCACGCGTTGGGTTTGTCTGAGTTTTAGAATGTTCCCCTGGCTTTGTGTGGGAGGGATTTGGCACTCTGTATGCCTAAATCTATTATTACTTACTTACTTAATATGTACATGGACATCATTCTTTTATAGCATGAAATGATTCACGCATACTTGTTTGTGACAGCTAATAACAAGGTAAGACAGTTTTTCAGTTAATCATAAAATAAAATAATACAATGCCAACATGTATGACCCTTGCTCCACAGTGATCAGACGTAGCACATTTTCCACATATCCTTAGTCTTCCAACCTATTGAATAGAAATGCCCAGGAGATTTCACTTTCTCATCTGTAGCTTCAAAACTCTGAAACAAGTTACTCTTGTACGAGATGCCCAATGTCAAATTCTTGGAAGGAGTGTCGGCTCTGACTTTTTTCCCTCTTAATTTTATCTTAAAAGGATCACGACGGCCATGGTCCAGAGTTCTGCAAGCACATGAACAGGTTAAATAAGTCAACTGGAACGAACATCTCAGTAAGTATAGCTCCAATGTTCTCATTCATCCAGTTGTAATGAATGGGGAAAAAAAATCCGATCACACCCTTTGTCTGTCAACCAATGTCCCACTTATCTGGTCACCTGATATAATAATAATAATAATAATGTGGAGTTATATGGCGCACGTATCCACCAAACTGGTGCTCAAGGCGCATTACATTATTACCCCTGCTCATCAGGCACATAAATCATTCCTGAAACCATCTCAGCTCCCTGGGGAGTATACAGCTCAATTGCTGCCATTTCAGCGCATATGGGCTAATCAAACACAACAACCAACTCTGTCCTCACAGGTACCCATTTACCCCTGGGTGGAGAGAAGCAATTATGGTAAAGTGTCTTGCTCAAGGACACAAGCACCACGGTCGTGGTCGGGATTCGAACCCACATTCTGACGACTCAGCCATCGGAACACAAATCCGATGCACTAAACCACTCGGCCATGGCACTCCATATAAGGCTAGCAAAACGCCCCAAGCAAGGGAAAAGGGGAGGGGTCATTCAATAGCCTTTTATGTTTTACAGTACTTTATATTCAGAGTCAATTCTTCCCTGGTCACTGTTAACACTGTTAACATGCATGCTAATCAGCAAATATATTAAGGCTGTACCGGGTATCCGGGTACCTGGATACCCGACCGAAACTGTCATTACCCGGTTCCATTTTTTGGTTCCAATTATCCGTACACGACTTTTGATAATTTTGACTGAACATTTACATGTAAGCCACACAAATGGAAGTCTCTGATTTAAAAAAAAAAAAAAATGTGTGTGGGGAATGGTGATGCAACGAGTCGTTTTTAATATAGAGGCGGGAAATTATTACAGTAAGTCCACATTTATTATGACTCTAATAAAACAAGAGAAACTTGTGTTCGTATTGGTTATTTTATACATTCAGTGAGTATTTATGTGTTTTTACAAAATTGTTTACGGGTACCCGGGTATCCGAAGATTTCCAATTTCGGGTATCCGGTTCCCGAAATAACCGAAAACGCACAGCCTTACAATATATGCTTCATGCCCTAGTGATAGCGACTGTTTGTGTAAAAGACACCCTCATCAGACCGTGCACAGGGTGGATGATGTAACTGATGACTTCATGAAACATTTGAAGTAAAAATGAGTTGTTATTGTTTCCCCAGATTTACCACAACTTCCATGACGAGGTTGATGTGTATCGCCAACATTGGTGGCGCTGTAATGGTCCTTGTCAGAAAAAACCTCCTTACAATGGTGTGGTCCGTAGGTCCATGAATAGAGCACCCTCCGCAAGAGACCCCTGGTGGGCGGAGCATCAACGTACTTGTGGGGGCTCATACACCAAGGTGAAAGAACCAGAGGGATATGGAGTTAAGAAAGGGACAAAACGAAAGAAGGAGGAACATCAAAGTGGCAGTGGAAATGGTGAGAAATTAATATTATTGGTTTAATAATCAACAGTTATTCAGCTCTTTTAAATTGTCCACCCAGAAAGCACCGAGTATGCAGTGCTATACACACGTCGGTGTAGGGCAAAAATTAAATCAGTTGTTTATCACCTGACGCAAGAATTTCATCAACCTATAAATATCGCTGCTATATAGGATTCTAGCCGGCCAATCGTCATCGGGCAAGTTCGGTGGTTGAGAGGTTAAGACGTCTGCACTAGTAAGCAGGAGGACGTGGGTTCGAATCCAGTCCAAGTCGCCTGTGAAATTTTTTTCACAGACACTCAGAAAGCACTAAGTATGCAGTGCTATACACACATGGGTGTAGGACAAAAATTAAATCAATTGTTTATCACCCGACGCAAAAATTTCATCAATGTATAAATTGTCCCCTCGTTGGTGTCAAAAACAAAGTTAAGATCCAGGTCTGATCAGTGATCACACCCCTCTCTTACATTTTTGAAATGCTGACTTATACAATCTTGAATTATTCCTCGTCAGAAACTAAGAAGAGAGCTACAGAGGAGATCCCCTTTTTCCCCGGCAAAGGTCACACTATTGGAGGAGGCAGCACCACATCCAGACTTATAACGAGAGAACCAAATACACTGGACAGATTCCTGAGGAAAACAGACACCCTCAATGCTTCCTCAACGCCACCTTGTCCGTTGCCTTTCTCCCCCACAAAGCATCAAGACAGAGATGAGGATTCAGGGTCTGGTAAGGAAAACCTATCAAGGAGCTCACGACTGAAAGCCCTGGCGGCAATATTTGACAGTGACTCGTCGGATGATGAGGATATTGTGATTGTTAAATTTGGCAAACCTCTGCAAAAGAACGATCAGTGCAGCAAAGATGAGGACAATACTGGCAGTAGAGCTGGGACATCTTACCTTACCAAAAGTGCAGGGACTTCAAGCAACTCGACCCCCGGCAGCCCCAAACCAAGACATGAAACAGTTTCCAAGCCAAGACATGAAACAGTTTCCAAGCCAAGACATGAAACAGTTTCCAAGCCAAGACATGAAACAGTTTCCAAGCCAAGACATGAAACAGTTTCCAAGCCAAGACATGAAACAGATCCCCCATCCAGGCATCATAATCCCACCACTTCCACATCCCATAGCAGTTGGGACGAGCATGACCAGAATAAGCAAGATTCCATCATTGATGATTTCGGTCAATTGAGATCTGGGGATTTTGGAACAAAAGATGGAGAGAAAGTAAGGAACACCGAGGGCAGTATACAGGGCAATGGATACAACAGAAGCAATGCAAGTCTTTCGACAAAAGTAGTTGTTGGAGGCCAAGGAACTAGCTTAGACAGGCATGAACATGTAGATATGGTGAACTGTCCTGTTTGCATGAGGGAAGTAGAGAAATCCAACATTAATCAACATCTTGACCAATGCTTATCATGATGTGACTAATATTGAAGGGTGTTTTTGTGGATTTGGGCAAAAGAGGCCATACCTAGATCTGCCTCTGGTTTCAAAGATCTATTTTATACTTTGTCTAAGGTGCTGCAACTAACATGTATCATTGAATCATTAATCACTTCTAAGAATACTGCAAATTATTCCACAAATAATACCGTGTCGTACTTCATCCTAGCCAAGGTGTTAGCCAGGATTTAGAAATAGGGTTTCCACATTTGCTGGAAATTTCAAACCAGGGTGTCCAAATTGTTCACTTACAATACTTTTACATGTAAATGACAGATGAAATAGGGTGTCCAAATTGTTCACTTACAATACTTTTACATGTAAATGACAGATGAAATAGGGTGTCCAAATTGTTCACTTACAATACTTTTACATGTAAATGACAGATGAAATAGGGTGTCCAAATTGTTCACTTACAATACTTTTACATGTAAATGACAGATGAAATAGGGTGTCCAAATTGTTCACTAACAATACTTTTATGTGTAAATGACAGATGAAACAGGGTGTCCAAATTGTTCACTAACAATACTTTTACGTGTAAATGACAGATGAAATAGGGTGTCCAAAAGACACCCAGACACCCCTCTGGCTAATACTATGATCCTAGCCCATGTGTGAATGGATTTTAACAAACATTTTTAACAGGGATAGTAATTTTTGTATTTGTATATATATATATATGAGTGTATAAAGGAAAGATGACCAGATGGTCGGACTAGAGTGGACTACATGTAGATTGATGCTCAAATCACTAACGCAAACCTTCCTATCTCCGTTTTCCACCATGCAAAGCTGTAAGTCATATACAAAAAATAATTGATAAAAATAATATATTTTTAACCTGCCAGAAAATATTTGTATAATTCCAGAAACGTGGGCACTGGTGTCCACCGTATATTGAATGCAAAAATGTATACATGCGTTTAAAGCCCCCTGTACATGTCAGGGGTGTGAATTGGGCAGTTTTAACAAATCCACGTAAATTTTGCTAGGGGCATTGGGGCCGCTGTTGTGAACAGCGCTGGGGTGAAATCTAGAGTTCTGATAGTTTGCTTTGCTTTCCTAATCTTTAAAATCCGGAGGATTGTAACATTGCGATTTGTATTATATATTGTATATTAAAATATACGGACAAGTCACACCCCTGACATGTACATGGTGGCAATCTCAAGAAACATAAATGATGACAGTTTTACATAAAACTTACTTGGTGTAAAGTTGATGATGGTATCAAACATCCCTTGTAATATTTCAGGGTGCTATCGTTTTAGTGTAATTTGAAGATAGAAATTTCACGTTGAAATTAATACAAAATGAAATGCATTTTCACTATTTTCTTGTTAATGACACAATGAGTTGGAACGTTCACAAATTGTTTTTGTTTGGTACATATCAGTAGCAGGACTCCCAGCGAAGCCTATGGGAACCTTTATCCCCCCCCCAAAAAAAAAAAAAACTATTTTTAATCTCCTGCAACAGGTTTTCAACTTCCTCATAAAATCCTCATGGCTTTGAAGAAAAATTACTTCCTAAGTATTAAGTGATGAAGCCAAAACAGTAGCCAAACTGTAACATGTGTACCGCTCTTAGCAATTTACCAAAAGCTTGTTACTTAACACTATGCCTGTGCCGGTTACACGGTTACACGGTTAACCGACCGTTTATCCGGTTACACGTTTACGATTTTTCGGTTCAGTTAATCGTAAAATAAAGTCAATTCAGAAGGTTCTGCGGTTGAAGCTATTTTCCTGTAAATTGCGATCTCGCTGTCGCTGATAACAAACTTGTTTTCTTTTCTTTTTTGTGATACATTTTCCAATCGGCAGGGCTTGTTGCTTATTATAGTTACAGTCTCAGTTAATCTGTGTTATTATGCATTGTCTAATAGTGGTTAATCCAGAAACCGCAGGGTTGGGGCCAAGCAAGCGGTTATAAAGAAAGGGATCGAAACTTAATAGCAACACTTTTTACTCAAAGGAAGTCAAGATGAAGATTGGCCCCTGGAAGGTGCGCGTTCAACCATCAAAGGAAACGGCCGACATTGAAACTTCCTTTTTCAAAACCCCAGAAGCGGCACTTTTCTCTTTGACTTTGAAGTATTACATTACATTGTAATCCAATTTGAGACAGATCCAGCGGGCTGCCGCCACACAGGTTCAAAGTCCAACCCTTGGGTCCGTGAAGTCCTGGTGGTGGACCTTATATTAAGGCTGTATTGCTTTTTCACCTACCCAATCAGCAGGCTTCCCGCTTAGGCCACAAGTCATAGTCATGTCACGTGTTTTGTCTGTCAAGCGTGTTAAAACATGTGGCGGTACTGGTGCGTGCTGCTAGCATGTTTTAGCAAACAGCATGGTCATCGTTGGTGCACGCTAAAGCTGTAAGTGTAATGGTCGTCACTGGTGCACGCAATTAACTTACTGTTTGCAGCAGGGTTGGTTGGCCGCTTCGCGCGCAGCAAGTTGAGCTCCCAGGAAACGGTCTAAAAACTACACATCGTGTAGGATGGTTTGACTAATGTTCATGTAGGATTATACTACTATGATACTATGAAAGGATTAAATACAGTATACATGTAAGATACTTTTCTACTAAATGTTTGTAAATGTACCGGTAGTTACTTTTTCTGCCTCAAAGCTGAAGCATGATGTGATGAAAGACGCAAACACATGTCTTAAATATGAAATAATAACACGAACACACGACTAAAAAAGGTTGTGTTTTATTTATTTTTTTAAGTTGTTTTTTTCATTTGATACTTTTAACTTGAGAAAATCAGTTGATTTTTATTAAATTCTGTATGGCATACATTGATTATATTCCTTTCAAAATGTTTCGATCACCATGAGTATCGTACTATTGTGCGCGCCGGTTCGTAGAACAACCTATTTTTTAATCAACAATTTTTGACTGAGAGACGGACGGTTACACGTGTAACCGACCGTTTCAGAAACGGTTACACGTTTACAAAAATAACCGTAAACGCACAGGCTTACTTAACACTGCATAATCACGGGAAATTAACCTATAAAAGCCTGTATTTTAGAATTTGGTAAACCTATAACAACCTATATTTGGTAGATTAGGCACTGGGAGGTCTGCAATACGTATATCTTGATTCTTATAAAGTATGGATGCCATAAGTACATAATGGCTTTAAAAGACAACAAAATCAAACCAGAATCAAAACGCAGTCTACTACAAATGAACACTTTATTAATATCAAGATTAAAGAATCACAACAGTTTTAGTAACAATGCATATAGTAATGATCATGGCAAATCATCTATAAGTAAATCTTTGGATCACAAAGGATAAAAAAAAAACTCAGATTTCTTACTAACTTCCATTTAAATAAAACAGGCTAAACTTATATAAACATTTAACATTTCTGGGGCATCAACAGGTAGAAAACCTATTACATAGCACAGCAACCAGTTACATGTACATACAGATGGTGTGACACATGACATCACATGTATACAGCGCCCTCTACTGAACTGTGGCAGGCGAAAGAAGTGTTGTCAATCACAGTCGTCGTAACATCTTTGATATTGATGACATGTCATTAGAACAAATCTCAAACTTTTGTTGTCAATTTCGACACTATTTGTTGATAACTGGATGAAAAAGTAGAAAATGGTTAAACTGTACAGATAGATATATATGTAAACATACATACACAATGTTGACTTCCATCGTGAGTTGTCACGACAAAATATGAAAGAAAATTAGATTGTGGTTACTTGTTATTACCCTTGTTGCCGGATTATATATAACTAATGCAATACATAAGTATTTAGTAGTTCCTTGTTCTTGCATCAAATGTCTTGTTTTGTATCTTTGGTATTTTAAATACATTATTTATATACATTTGATATTAGAACTGGTTTAATACTGTTGACAATATGCAATAAATACAGTCACTTTAAAATATTTCAGAAAGAAACTCTTCGATAAAATTTACAATTTTATTTCAGTGGGTTGGATACTTTTCCCCACCCATTGGCTGATCCAGGAATGGGTTCAAACTGATCAGGGGCAACCCCACAGACATTAATAACACTGAAGGGGGGTCGCTGTCACCTAGGGTACCCAGGCAATCATAAAAGTCCTCATACAGTGGGGAGTACCCTGGGTGACAACGACCCCCTTCAGCAAAAATAACCTGAAGATGGACAGCAGAGACAAATCTTGGATTTTCTGAAACCGTGGATACCACTGGTGAGATGATCCGCTGGAGTCGGGCTCCACTGAGTGGAACCCTCTACTGATCTTGAGCACACAAAAACACTTTCACAGCATAAATGTTGGAAAAATCTTTACTAGCTATACAAGTTCACATTGTATATTTATCACACCTCACTTGGCTTTGGGAGTAATTTCCATTTTCAGAAATTTCTTCTCCGAGTGTTCATAAACCTGTCTAATGATCTTTTCCAAAGCTGATGGACATGATGATGGCATTGGGTATTCTCTACAATTCACAATAAATCATGTAAAGCCATGGCGACCGAACAAGTCACTCCAATCACCACTGCTGTAGATGACGTTATGTCGGAGACTCCATTGACATTGCATTTGTCAGTATCGCAGCATTCCACACATCCCCATCCCGCTCTCAACTTATCACAGAAGTATCGCTTCCCCAGTTGTTCAGTTGCCGCATCGCAACCGGCTTGAGACGTGCACTCTTTATCAATCCTCAACTTGCCTCTCTCAGCTGGAATGAAAAAGATTGGAAATAAGTTTGATTATCAATAATAATAAATATATGAATGACTGAATGACATAAAGCTGTTTATTCTTCGTGGAAACAGGACACATAAACCCAATTTCCCTATTTATTATTGCAGATAAGCCCTTCACCCAGGGTCATATAAAGTCTTCAAACATGGATTCTATAAGGGCCTACAATGCAGAACAAATTTCTCACAAACGGTAATAAACTATTGGAAACGCCTATCAAAGTCTCCTGTATTTGCTAACTCTGTCAACTTTAATCACCTCTGAGGGTATCTTCATCTGAAAAATTACTAAGTGCCACATTCTTTTCCCCAAAACCTGTCTAGTAACTTCTTGAAATAAAAGCTTCAAAAGTTTCTCTCCACTGTGTTTTCCTATATATGAAAAACTGATAGCAAATTAACCCTCCTACTATTGCTGCACTTTAGTGGGAAGTTGCGATAGAGGTCAAAACCAGTCAATTGCCTGTTTTGACTGTTGACCCAAATGTGCACACGGGCATTTTTGACTGGTTTTTGCTGTCATTTTGATCACCCTGAACAATACAAGACAATGCTTTCACCAGTCAGAAACGGTCGACTCATTTTGACCTGTAAATGTACTTACTACATGTAAGGTTTGACAAGAATTGACTTTTAAGTGCACCATATATACCTTGGAAGTTGGGAAGTATATCAAAATTTTGACTGATTTTGACCCTTGTAGTAGTAGGAGGGTTAATGGATAGATAAGTAAATTCATAAGTCGGGGTTATCCAGTGTATCATGCGATAAAGTTTTATTCAAGACTTACTGGAGTATATAACCTGTGTGAGGCATCTGTCTTCTCTAGATGAGCATGTTTCAAGTACAGGGGCATCATTGATATTACAATTATCATTGGTATCTTCTGCCGTACAGGTATAGCATTGTAGACTGAATACTACAAGACAACAGAAAACAGGTTAAAGATAATTATTCCATGGTCAAGTTAATTCTACCTTGAAAAATTTAAAGTCATTTTAATCCTTATTTACCTATCATGTTTGGTAAATAATGCTGTGCATTATTTCTCTTTTCAAAGTAGAAAGTAGATAACCGAGATCAGTGAAAATAATTAAGCACGTGTATGCACTCATGTGTTGAAGTTTGATTGAATATGTTTTGTGTACTCGTATAGACTGAAATTTTATGTTTCAAACTGGTTTATGTTCAGTAATTTAGCTAGGATGATCCTATCGTTATGTTATTCACTAGGATCATCCTAGCTAGTTAAGTAAGTGTTCTGGACATATGCTACTTGTTCTTCAAAGGGACCGGTAGGCATTTTTCCTACATATAAAGTTCATCAACTGTTTACATACAATAACTCTTAACTCCACATGAAATATGTAATGTAATAATGTTGTGTTACTATTAAGATTAACATAACTAAGGGACAAGGGCCAAAGTCATGCAGCCAAGCCTTTGAGAGGCCAGCCTGGGCTTTTCTCCTGCCTACTGCTGGCCTATATAATGAGCTCTACTTGCCTGGGCTAGGCCCTCCAGAAGCCCAGGTTATGTTGATTGGCAGGTACTGTATTGTTACAGGATTATGACTCACAAAAGACAATTAGGAGGCCAGGTAGCCTAGGCCTGGCCAGGCTTCTTAAAGGCTTGGCTGTAGCATGACTTTGGCCCTCCTCCCTAAGATTTGGTTGGTCATGGGATGTGTATTTATAGGTCATCATTTAATATTTATGAATAATTGATAGGTCAACTGTTTGAAAGCCTCAATTGACTACATTTTCATCTCCAACAGTTTTTCCATATTTAAAAAAAAAAAAAATATTCATAAAAAAAATGCAGAAAATAAACAGCCGCCACTTTTTTCTCTTATTCTTAATATAAATAATCCCCTGCCAAATTTCCTGTAAACTATGAAAACATAAATTATAAAGAAGAACAGGCTGACAGGAAGATGTTGTTAAGTCAAGTATGCATTGTGAGGTTTTTACCGACAAAATTAACATTATAGGTTGGTGAAATTCTTGCGTCGGGAGATAAACAATTGATTTTAATTTTGCCATACACCGACGTGTGTCTCGTCCATGTACGTAATTCGCCGCACTCGTGAAATGACGCACCTACTTTTGGCTTAGCATTTCTCGGAAAACTTACAAAACTATGGCGTATTACTGGTTGCATAAACTTATCTAAGTCGTGCTTGTTACAGAAATAAAAATTATAGTGAAATTGTATGATTTACTGGAAAGTTAGTGCTTGTAAAAGTGGAAAAAGTTGTTTAACCACTGATTTTACTAGATACAAATAGTAAGAGATTTACATGACCTAAATTTTTTTTTCACGAACATCTGTAATTTTATTGTTCTATGCCATCAACAATCTGTTGTCTGTGGAAACCAAAATATATGAATGCTTTGCATTTGCAATGATTTTTTAAAGAAATACTGATCCTCAAAATGGACACATTCCTTATAGAAGAAGCGAACGAAGACTACTTAATTCATTGGTGTTTATTTCAACGGTAGTGGAAAATTATTGAGAAAATGAAACATTAATATCATGGTTATGAAAAGAAATCTTTTATTTGACAAAATGTTAACAGCATTTTTACACATTTCAAAGTTTTAAAGTACTTTTTGCAAAAATTTTAACCACCTTCCATTTTATTGGTCTTTCAAGAATATTGATTAACAGTTTTGAGAGCTTCTCCAACTTATACCATTTTATTTTAAAAATCGAAAACAATATTTATTTTCAAGATTAAAAACAATTTTACAACCATCTGGAATAAGATGAAACATGATTTCAACTGTTTTTCTTCTTGGGTACAATTTATGTGCCCCCATGAACTTTAACAGTTTGGGGGTGAGTCATTATACCAACATCAATTTTCTGATGACTACAATTCTGTGCGTCTCAAAAAACGGCGCTCAAGACGTCCACGCGTATGATCATGCATTGAAATTCCGCATTTTACAAGAGAATCCTTCACTAAAACAAACTGAAACACCAAACTGCTAATTTCATTTGTAAGTTACTGTCCAGTTGATTATATAAACCTTAGGTGCATCATTTAGGGTAAATTGAGGATATACAGTATAGCACTATATACTCAGAACCCGCTGCTATATGGGATTCTAGCCGGCCAATTGTCATCGGGCAAGCTCGTGGGTCGTGGGTTCGAATCCCGCCCGAGTCGCCTGTGTAGTTTTTTCACAGACACTCGGAAAGCACTGAGTATGCTATACACACGTCGGTGTAGGGCAAAATTAAAAACAAAATTAACATTATTTAAAGAGAGAATTTGAGCAACGAATTAACTTTGCTTTGCAATAGCATACCGTACGTTAGAATAGGGTCTTTTTTGACAGTTTGGCAAGACAAGACAATTAAACAAGAGCCTTAAAATAAATGAACCATAAGTTACCTGTTTGATGACAGGCTGCTATTAATAAACACAGAACAATACAGCAGATTCCACTTGCAGGATTGGTCACCATTTTAACTCATACTCATACTCATAGTATAGCCTTCATTTCAAGCCATAGGCCTAATAATAATAAAATTAAGTAGAATTTGTTTTCACCACCAAAAAATGCAAATTGTGTCAATATTCACTTGTGTACTTAACGTGGTTCAAATTTGTATTTTCACTGTCCCTACTATAATTCGCATTGTAATACATATTGTGGAAAACTTACATTTATTTACAAACCTAAGCGCTCTTTTCAATCCGCACCTACCTCACTGCATGACTAGACTCTTGAGGGCGCAATTTCACATTTCCACGGTGTGCGAGCTCGCGAGATGGAATTTTGTTTGGGGAAGGAAACTTGTTCTAACGTGAGTCTATTCTAAAATGATGCCAACGAAAACTATTTAAAACCGACTGAAAATGAAGCCAGACCAGCATAAGAAGAAGCGGAGTGCACAGTACAAAAGAAAATATGCCACGGCCCAAAAGAAGGAGAAAGAGGGTACAAATACTACGCAGGCAAAAACGACTTCATCCAGTGCAACTTCTTCTACAAGTGCAGCAGGAAGCGTAAATCCCCAAAGATCTAAACGTTTGCCTTCACAGACACAGCATTCGCTTCAAAATACGAAAGACTTCACAACTGATGAATCTGAGGTACATTACGTGCGTTAATCTTGGAGAAAACAGAAATTGTTTTGCCAAATTTTACAACAAATTGCCAGATGGTAACTTTTTATAAAACATTAAAGGTTTTTAATATTTTAATATTTCATTTTAGTATTATTAATAGGGCCTACTTTAATCCTTTTTTCCATATGCAGACAGTGAGATATTTTTCAAGACGTAAGATCGAGAGCAACTGGGACCGATACGAACCTCTCGATGGGCCTCAAGATGATGTTGGTAGCAGTGATGGTGGTCTGAGGGGAGCAGACTTCAAGACATTACTCACTCAAACAGGTAAATATTGCCCACCTTAAGTATACCTGAAAAACTTGTACACAATCTAGTCTTGCGCCAAGACTGATATGAGAAATCTATTCACAATGCTCACAGTGTTGGGGTACAGCATGATGTGAACACATTCACAGAATGTGGAGTGTCGTGGCCGAGCGGTCTAGCTTACCGGACTCAAGTTCTGGTGTTAGCAGCAGAATGTGGGTTCGAATCCCGGCCGTGACACTTGTGTCCTTGAGCAAGACATTTATCTATAATTGCTTCTCTCCACCCAGGGGTTAAATGGGTACCTGTGAGGGCAGAGTTGGTTGATTAGCCCTATATGTGCTGTAATGGCAGCAATTGAGCTGTGTACTCCCCAGGGAGCTGAGATGGTTTCAGGAATGATTTATGAGCCTTATGAGCATTATGAGCAGGGGTAATGATATAATGCGCCTTGAGCACCACTTAGTTGGTGGATACGTGCGCTATATAAGTCCACACATTATTATTATTATTATAATTATTATTATGCCAGTGCTCAAGACTATGTCATGCATGCGGTCAAGTTCAACTTCATTCTGAATGTTACTAACCAGGTGATGATGATGATAGAACTGAACAGCTTTCACCAAATTTGATGAACAAGTACAACAAGAGCAGCATTTTACAACCTGCAAAACTTGACCAACAAACTGGCAGATAGCAAGAATTATCGGGTATCCCATGTATAGTCTAACTTAGCCCTAACCCCCTACAGGCATTTCACAGACACCCTGTTGATTGAACGCAACAAAATAGTGTGCAGGCCGCTCAATTCAAGATCCACCAACTAGAACAATGGTTCTTTTGTTCTCTGCTGAGGGCAACAAGATGCAAGAACTTTTTACCTTTGTTGCATTAAGCGTGGTTAGGGTTAATGAGTCAAAATGTGCTGTTTGATTGACAGGTCGGATGGGTGTATAAATCAAACACACAAAATCACCCTGATCAATTTTTTTATAAACTTCCCGTGTATGCCTTGTCTGCTACCAAGAATTTAATACAAATGTACAGAACATTATACAACTTTAGTTAAATTATTGGATAAAATTTGCCTATTTTGTTGTTTGAATATAATGTGTGATTGTGTTCGTTATTGTTATGGTTTGCCCTGTTAGGAGATGCTTCGAGTCAATTCCGGTTCAAAGATGAGCAGATATGGGAGGAAGACGAGGTTGGAGTTGGCAAAGACCAGGTGAGGACTGAGGAGAGTGTCAAACCTGTTTTCCGACAGACAGAAATATTTCAAGGGATGTTTGCTGTTTCATACAAAACTGTGATCATTTCTGTTTTATCAAGATTACCAATAATCAGGCCGTTTATACTTGGTTTGTAGCAATGCCAGTGTTATATCATTAACCCTAACTCCTGAGGCATTTTTGCTAGAAACCATCCCAAATCTTCCAAAGTCCATCAACATGCAGTAAAAAGGTACCCCAATTGTTTGACTTTGATGGAATTGGTACAGTAGCAAATGCAAAGCATCCATGGCTTGGCTATACGCAGTCCTGAATCCAACAAAAGCAGCCGGTGGAGTTTGATGGATTTGGTACACATGGCTACATGCTCTATTCGCTGGGCTATACAGTGGAGTACTGAATCCATCAAAATCTGGCAAAACCAGGAGAAGGATTTTGGGTAATTGTGGGTAGTTAGACTTAATGATGAATTCAAAGTTGCTCTATTTGACAGGATTCAGAAGGCTTTCCTTCAATAGATTGCCACGCCCTGTCCCATCAGCTGATGGCGATACCTCTACATGTCAGACTAAACATTGAAGACTCTTTCTTTGAGGTAATTAGACCTTCTAAAGTCATTATGTTTTTAAGGATTTACACGAATGTGTACCCCTTTTTTTAGTTGATAAATAAAAAAAAAGTAGAGCATAATTTGGGTCCTGATCCCAGGCTACACATCATGTATTTGTTTCATGTTCTGACTAGCAGGCCCCCATAACTTGTTCACTTCAAAATTGTTCACTTCAAAAATGTATTGATGTGCCTCAGTCATTTTCTCATGTGATATTTCATTATTTGATTAAAAATTAAAGTGTTTCCCAGACTGTCACTTCCCAGGTTTAGCTTAGGGGATCATTCCTGGCTGTATTGGGTTTCATGGCTTCTGACTACTCCCCCCCACCACTACTGACAATATAGGAGAATGCCAACTACAGAGTGGATAGCTCAGTTGGTAAAGTTGTGAAGAGCCACCAGTAAGGTAATCCAATGGTGGCAGGTTCGATTCCTGCTCCAGTCAATTTGTCTTTAACTCACTCCCTGTTATAAACCGTATTTATATATCTACCATACCAACAGTCATCCCTGCTGCAGACTCTTAATGAAATTGCCTTAAGGCACAAGAAGGAGTTTGACTCTGCCCAAAAAGACTCCCTGTCAGCAAATAGGGATACATCATCATCCATGGTGTTCACCACCGGCAACAAGTTCATCAACACCCCAAGAGATGAAGACACAACGGTAGACGTCCATACCTCACAAGATGCTGAATGTCCAAAGATGACAGGAAACTGCATACAGGTCAAGGACACTCTAGACCCTGAAGACTTACCCATTCAAGGTCATTCAATTGAGCACATGGAACTATGTGAGAACAGTAGAGCTCAAGACAGCTCCCACATGGGCGAATCTGAAACTGTAACAGTAACAAACAACGTTGAACTAAACTCTGAGTCTAACAGTACCACTAACACAACATGCCTTTCATCAGATCTACAGACTAGCAAAACATCTGCTGTGATGAGAACTGCAAAGCAAGTTCAAACAAAGTCCTCTGATATTAAGCCATCATTAGCTATGAAAGAACCAAAGCAATCTCAAAGCAAACTCCCGCAAGCATGTTCAGAACCTGATTCAAAGATGAGTGAGATGGAAGATGAGGATGAGTTAGATTCTGCTGTGATGAGAACTGCAAAGCAAGTTGAAACAAAGTCCTCTGATATTAAGCCATCATTAGCTATGAAAGAACCAAAGCAATCTCAAAGCAAACTCCCGCAAGCATGTTCAGAACCTGATTCAAAGATGAGTGAGATGGAAGATGAGGATGAGTTAGATTTCTTGTTGTCATTGGAGAATCCCATTCAGACAAGGAGCAAACCAGCCGATAGCAGTGTGGACCAGGAAGGACAGGAGAGCACTCCGAGCTTGCCTCAAGAAACGGCTGTGAAGATAACATCAGTGCCAACTCCAGTGGAAGGTATGGAGCTAAAATCGTAGCTAAAAATCTAAGTTAGTTTGCGAATACACTAGGCAAATGATCTCTTCTTTGAAAGAAGTGGTAGCTCTGAAAAGAGCCGGTTTGTGTACAGGTTTTTTTTTTTTGCAGGGAATGTGTCAATTTGAAGTTATGTACTGTATACATGTATTATTGTCAAATGTCTTCAAAGTGATCTACATACATGTTATGTAAATTGTCTTTCACATCATTTTGACGAAATTCATTGTAATGTATTTTAATTTCCATTTTTGTTGTCATTTATCTGATCGTTCCAGCCTCCCCTCAGAACGGTTCAAGAACAGACAGCCTTGAGGACTGGCTCGATAGTGTGCTTGATGATTAGACTTCATGAAGATATGCAGGTAGCAACACAAAATCATCACATGATTAATTAAAGGGACAGTATCGTCACGATCAGAGCAGACTTTCAACAGGGCATGGAATCCATGTCCTGGTTTAAGATTAACACACCGACTGAAAATTACTGGCTCATTTATGCAGCAGCAACGGTTATATTGATGTTATCATGTGGGCTATTATGGTAGTCACTGAGTTAATCTAAAACTAGCATTCTGATTCCATGCCCTGTTGATCGTGACGATACTGTCCCTTGAAGGGTTTATGCTAATAATGACCCATCACCATTCATAAATGATCACACAGCACCTTTTACTAATGTTATTCTATGTTACCTCTTTCCCCCTATGTGATGTGTACAATAATAATAATAATAATAATAATAATAATAATAATAATAATGATAATAATGATAATAATGATAATAATGATAATAATGTGGACTTATATAGCGCACGTATCCACCAAACTGGTGCTCAAGGCGCATTATATTATTACCCCTGCTCATCAGGCTCATAAATCATTCCTGAAACCATCTCAGCTCCCTGGGGAGTGTACAGCTCAATTGCTGCCATTACAGCGCATATCGAGCTAATCAAACACAATAACCAACTCTGACCTCACAGCTACCCATTTACCCCTGGGTGGCGAGAAGCAATTATGGTAAAGTGTCTTGCTCAAGGACACAAGCACCATGGTCGCGGTTGGGATTCGAACCCACATTCTGATGACTCAGCCATCAGAACACAAATCCGATGCACTAAACCGCTCGACCATGGCACTCCATGGGGACGGTGCAACATTGGTATTTTCAAAAAACAGAAGAGATCATTGATTTACATAAACTTTTAGTTTCACCCCTAGGGGACCTAGTGTTGATCACCTCGGGAGAGCAAGTCACCCATTGACTGTCTTTATAACCAGGCAAAAATGCTCACACTACTTGTACAAAAATCAATGTGAACCGTACTCTTTCCTTCTAGCTGACGCAGCAAGCTAGCCCAGTGTGGTCATACACATGTGCAAATAAAAACGAAAAAATAGACATACTAAAGTGTTGCTAGCCCAAGCTAGCTGCAGTGCCCCCATTGCCCCAATTACCCAGCTAAAACCCAAAATAAACATGGCGACAAGATTTACTTGATTTATACAGAGTTATACATAATTTCCACAGAATTAAATATGATTTTTCTCACTCGTCACATATTTACAGAATTTATACAAAGTTGAACATGAGTTAAACAGAATCTACATGTACACAAAATAACACATGATTTTTATTTGATTTCTGCAAAATTTAACATGAATTATACATGGCAGTACTCAATCATAGTTACATAATAGAAAAATATGCACCTGAGCAGGTCCCACATCTTTTTTGTTTTGTGTTGGCAGTCATTCATCTTAATGCTGACTGCTCTCTGCACATCCCGTGCAAAATCTCTTCACACAAAAAAACCAAATCCTTTCGGTCTTTGAAAGGCTGATGCATGAAATCATCACATTTATCGAGCAGGAACCAAATTCCATCACTCTATTTCTGAGCTCTGTCAGCCTTCTTAAACTGCCTGTCACCTTGACTGGTTGATGTAGCAAATGATCTTGCGTTTGGGCTTTTCATGTTCTTGGCCAAGCTGCTTACTCCACTTGTATGCTGTTTTTTATGACTTCGTGTTAAACACTCCAATTCTGGGATGTTTGTTCTGTCAGCGGCCCTTGTGACGAACTTAACAAACTCGGTTAAAGGGGGAGAACGACCCTGGCCATTTGAATGTCTCCGCTGTTTTTGGGAAGCCACTTGCCCTCAAGATGATAAGGCAACTTCTCGACCAAGTGGACATTTTCACTGGCATGGTTTAAGACTAGGAGTGGATGGTCTTGTTGCTTCTGTCCTCCCCGGGAAATTGGATAAGTCTCTCAGGCTTGAAGCATCTCTGGGTGCTAATCTTGGCCACTCTTGGTAAAGGCGGTGCTAATAACACTGCTATTGCTGTATTTCTTGGTCAACACTTTTTTGCCTTCGTCATGCTTTGTCAGTGCTGAGAAGCTTACATGTTCTACCAGATGTTTTGTCGCAGGAAGTCTCCGGGTAAGATGTTGTCAGTATAATGAAACAAATAAGTTGGCTCAGCCTCTTTCAATGAGAATACCAAATCTCTGCAAGCATCCTCTTCATACAACTCTTATTATTTCTTCTTCCTTTGTTTCTTCAAATGGATTGATCGTTGCTTCGATGCTAGTCATGATATCACGAATTATCCCCCCTCATATCTCTTCTGTCTTGTCTTATCCTGGACTTTTCCTACCTCTTAATTATCTTCTCACCCTGCCATGACATCTGTGCACACTGCTTTGATATTGCTCATTTATTGCTCATATATTGCTCATGAGTGTTCATTTTGAGATAGCATCCGTCTTTATACTGCACCCTTGTGTGTTGTGAAGCCTATCATACCACCCATAGTCCTGGTGTCCAGGTTACAGGTGGGTTTTACTGTCCTCCTGTATGACACCTTTGCCAGAGACAGTCTTGTGCTGTTGTGTTGGGATTTGAAGTTAATGTTGAGAGCAGAGAGACTAGTTTCTGCCTATTCACGGTTGTATTCAAGATCTGAAATAGGCTGAACAACCATTTCACCTTCGACATCAGAAAGTGGAAGACCAGCATGAGCAACAAATACAGTGACCTGATGCAGAGAACTTGCCAAACGCTTACATCTTATTTGGAATACAAAATTTCACAAGTGCCATTTTAATAATAATAATAATAATAATAATAATGTGTGGACTTATATAGCACACGTATCCACCAACTGAGTGGTGCTCAAGGCGCATCATATTATTACCCCTGCTCATAAGGCTCATAAATCATTCCTGAAACCATCTCAGCTCCCTGTGGAGTATACAGCTCAATTGCTGCCATTACAGCGCATATAGGGCTAATCAACCAACTCTGCCCTCACAGGTACCCATTTAACCCCTGGGTGGAGAGAAGCAATTATGGTTAAGTGGCTTGCTCAAGGACACAAGTGTCACGGCCGGGATTCGAACCCACATTCTGCTGCTAACACCAGAACTTGAGTCCGGTAAGCTACACCGCTCGGCCACGACACTCCACTATTTGTTCTCACTATGGTTTTATTTTTAGATGTACATGTACCTGACTTCCCCCTGCTGTTCTGTGCCTCTCAGCATTCCTTATGCAAATTGTTGGATAAATATCGACAACAAAGTGAATAACCTCACAACATGAACACCTTTGGCCATATTAATTAGTAGCTTCAATGAATTATCTGCCAGTTAAACCAAAGGTTTCAAGAACACTTCTCTGTGGAAACACCTGCAGCATCGCCATCCCATCTATTATCCAGACATTGCCATTTAGGACACTGTCCATGACTGCTGATGGCACAGCACTGGATTCAACATAGTGCATCAGGCTGGCCTTGGTGCTCTTGTTGAGAAAACCGTTGAAAGTTGCCAATGGCAATGGATCAAGATGTAAGTTAATATTTTGGTCGATCTTTCTGACGCTTATGAGAGGTTGACCTGGGCTGCCTAGTGTGATCGGTGTCTCCTACTTGCAGAGTAGGGGATTGATAGAGTCCATGAGAGTTCTTCTATAGCGTTAGTTGCGGAGGGGTGACTAGCGTCATGTGGCTGGATACCATCGAGTTCTGTGTCTAAGCCATTTAAAACAAAATATGTCCCTTCTAAAAACAAATTCCTAGGTAAGTTTTAAAAAAATATAAATAAAAAAATAAAAAAATTCCTACCCCGATTCTCTATCCCCAAAAATGTAAAACCTGGAAAAGTGACACACTGAAATAAAGTAAATGAGGAACAACAAAGCTAACTGTTTGGGAACCACCTTGCAGAGGAAATTACTTCGCAACCCTGGGATTAGTAGCAGTAGGGGGGGGGCTCCTACAAAAAATTAACGGAAACAAAATAAAACAATTTCTGGAAATTATCCCTACAACATCAATACAACGTTGGTTGTTTAATGTATATATTGTTTAAAAAAAACAAAAACATTCTCATATGGAAGTATTTTTTTCAAACAATACCAATGTTGCACCTTCCCTAAAAGCCGTTATGCGAGTATGGTAAAGGTCATACCCATTATACCAATGCAAATAAGTGACAGGTGTCAGCTGCATTGTGGCTAGCGTTTTTAAATCATTGACAATAAAGTGAATTATTAAATAGATGGTTTTGTCTGAAATATTCTATGTTTGGAGAATGTGAAAACATAACATTGGAATAACCAGTGTTGTTTTCTCTACCATCTGTCAATTTGATATATGTATAGTCAAGTGTGATACAAAATTACATTGCTGAGCGGTTAAGTGTTCTGATGGCTGTGTTGTCAGAATGTGGGTTCGAATCCTGACGGCGACCGTGGTACTTGTGTCCTTGAGCAAGGCACTTTACTGTAATTGCTTCTCTTCACCCAGGAGTATAAATGGGTACCTGTGAGGGTAGAGAAGGTTATTGTGTTTGATTAGCCCTGTAGCGCCAAAAGGTTGCACATAATGGGCTGTATACTCCCCAGGGAGCTGAGAAAGATTACAGGAATGATATCGGCCCAGTGACCAGGGGAAATAATGTAATGCGCATTGGGACATGATGTGAAATGCACCATATAAGAATGAAATATTGTTATTATTATTAAAAATAGAAGTCGCATGAAAGCAAAAGATCACAAATAAAATCACAAAAACTTATCAGAAAATTAAGAGTTTCGATTTGGAAAATACATGTAAGAGCTATGGTTATAATGTGTTGTTAGTTGTTTTTATTTTCTACTTCTTTGACTCATTTGGGCAGACAGTGCACATGTTTATATGGGCAGATACTCTAAGTAGCAAATTGTTCTGATGCATTTTCTCAAAATTTTGACATTTTTTTCTCTCTCCCATGTGTACCAACTTTATACCAAGTAATTTTGTATATATACTAATTTATTAATTTAAATAGAAAATTAGCTTTAGTATAAATGCTAAATAGTAGTTATTGGCCTTACGTTTCAAACCTAGTAGGTTCTTTCTCAAAGGCAAAATGGACAATATACAGACATGAACGCAGACTTAAACATAAAGAGTGTGCAGAAGTTAGTCAAGTGTGAAAGAAACACGAAAGATTATCAATTTGATAAAATTTAATATATAAAATATGTCAATGTTGTACCTTCCGTCAAAGATAGAGTCCCATAGTTACTGTAATATGAACTTGTTACATTGCAATTTGAAATGATCAAAACTGACAGGTGACCTCGGGTGTAGACATTCCATTTTCTGGCCGGTCCCCCACTGAGTAAAGAAATCGAAAAGTATGACCGGCCACCAACAAAGAGGCTAGTTATTACAATTGGTATTGAGCAGTGATATGGAAGTCGAAAGGTAGTAATTGTGAATCTTTCATCAGCTAATTTCTTTGCACAATCGAATACAGTCTATGTTGGTAGAGGTGCTAAAATGCGAGTTCGTGAGACTGAAAGATTTGTCCGGATGATTGGTACCATCAAGTTAGCATTCTTATAATAATTGTAATGTAATTGCATTCCCTTTAATACCAGGAAGATATTCATGCCATGAAACAGAACGCCCCTGAACTATGTTAAAGGGGCAGTATCGTCACCAGGCGCGGATCCAGGGGGGGGGGGGGGCGGGGGGCCGCGGACGCACGTGCCCCCCGGGTAAATTGAGTAAAAAAAAAAAAAAATTTTAAAGGGAAAAAAAGAGGTGGAGGTCAGAGAAAAGGAGGAGTAGCCTAAAAAAAGTACCGGCGACAATATTAAACATCTGCTGTGTCTACTTTTGGCATAAAATAAATACTGAAAAATGCAACAAGAAAAAAGGTTATCAATCATGCCATGGAACTGAAACCCCTTTTGAGAGAAAACCGAAGTATTTCCCGGAGCTCGGGGATTTCAACTCTCTCCATCTCAACATCTAATCCTCTTGGGGGAGTTTATTACCGGTTAAATGGCCACAGCCAGCAGGAAACAATTGATCACTTGACTGAACGATTTGCTAGTTTTGCCAAAATCCTTTTTGAGTGGCCTAAACGCACACATTCTTTTCAATTAATAAAATATCCAGTGCCATCATGTCCAGTAATGAAACCATTATTTTTTTGATCGTTGAAATTGGTGCCACAAACAAAATAATAGACCTTGGCTTTTAAAAGAGAAAATCGTCTCATCATGATAAAGTTGTATTTGTACCCCAAAACCACGAACGTTCTTTGACCAAAGTACAATGTACATCACGTAGTATACTTCGTTTGAGCAGCTTAATTATCTGGGCTCCTTGCCAAAATTCCTTTGCAGAGAATATAGCCTTGAATGCAAGGCTGTGATGCATCTCAACAAAATTATGGTCGTATCTAATCTCTCCGTTAGTTACTAGTTAGTAAGTTTTGTTTATAGGCCTGCTTCAAACGTCGAACTTTTGCCGTATCTAATTCAAATAATGACCCAAAAATTTACATTACATGTAATAAGGAGAAACTGCTGGAACAGTTCAACAATGAGTCTTTTTCAGCAGGTCGGAAACGCATGAGAAAGGTGGCTTTTCCCGATGTTGAAGAGGCTGCTTTGACCTGGTTCAAAGCTGTACGGGCCGAAAACATTCCGATTTCGGGTCCAATTCTTCAAGAAAAGGCCTTTGGCAAAGAAGTTAGGACATCCAGACTTCAGCTGCAGTGATGGGTGGCTTGACCGTTTCAAAACACGCCAAGGCTAACGTCAACGCGGTGCTGGAAATGCGCTCAATCCTTTTTTTTTAGCTCTGTTGCGTAGCCAAATCTCACACCAATGAGTTGTATAAGGTAGGTCATCATTGAATTCGAAAGCGTTAACAATAATTTTATATTTTTTGGAAAACTTTAAAAACAAAAATCATGCCATTTGAAACAAATTAATAAATATGTAAGACGTTTATAACAAATTTTAAAATGTTGCATATTGTGTGCTTAATTCCCCGTGCTACTAAAGGTTACTTTGCGGGCGTACGATAATTTATGCACACAAGGGGGGTGGGGGTAAAATGGCGACCTCGGCTAACTCGAACCTCCGCATAAGTCGAAGTTTGAGTTCATTCCCTGAGATTTGACTTATCGAGATTTCACTGTATTTGAATTAGACACGGCAGAAAGTCGACGTTTAAAGCAACTGACTTCTGCCGTAAGTTCGACAGGCAGGTCTTGCCGCTCTGAACGCCAGCTCGTCTCTGGACTCTTTCAAGCGAAGAGATGTTTTCAGTGGTGATATGGGGTTTCCAAGCAGTGCTCCCATATCAAAGATGTGGTCTAACCAGTGTGAAGTATAATTTCTCTTCGATGGACTTTCAGGCCAGTCTCGGTTAGCCCTTAGCAATCTTCTGAGGAACTGATTTATTTATTTTAGTCAACCCATTATTAAAGACAATTTTCCTCCACGAATTTAGTTAATGGAGATGACTTCATAAAGTTTAGCACAGCCTCATGGCAATTAATTGATTGCAGTTTCTTTTATATTATATTTGATTTTCCACAGAAGCTTCGGTGATAAAAAAAATCCAAGGATGTGTCTCATAAAAGGTTGATAAAAAAGGATTAAAAAATAAGGGTGCAGAGTAAAAAATAAAGCCACCATCCAAGGTGAACAGCGCCTTCAGTTTGGTGTACTGTTATTATTGAGAAAAGTGGATTTTTGGTATCAATTTCCAATGATGATTATAGTGACTTTTTTCAAATATTTCCCAAAATTAGTTAGTCTACATTTCGTTTGCAATCGGTAGTCTGTGATCGGGTGCAAAGCAAGCTAGTCTGGTTTATTGACCCAATTCCTCCACGTCTACAAATTGTTCCGTTTCATCTGAAGAAGGGTCGGGGTACCGTGTGGAAATTACAATCGCCGATGTCAATTTACTGTCGGATTCTACGCCAGTACGCATAGGCCTGCGAGGTACGATGAGTCTTGCAGCTGATCTGCCGATGGTTTTAACACAGGGCAAGGAACAGTATGAAATCAAGCCCTTTTCTTGAAAATTTCAACTGGACTGAATTCCGGATAAATTAAAACTGAAGTCAAAAACTGCAAATTAAATGCAAAAAATCGGGGAGGAGAAACTGATATTGTTGTAGTCATGACATTGCTAAAATAATGGCTAAAATAATAGGCCCCCCCCTAGCTAAAATAATTATATATATATATATATATATATAAATATATATATATATATATATATATATATATATATTCTCCATATAATCTTGAAAACTTTTGCAAAAAAAGTCAGGTGAAACTGGCCAGGAATCGCCTCAGATTGCACCACAGAGCATCCAGAATCCAAAATTTTCCGGGGCCCTTAAGCGGGCCCCGGACCCAACGCCGTAAGGGCTTCGCGCTTCGCGCTCGCATTTAATAATAATAATAATAATAATAATAAAGATTTGTAGCGCGCACATATCCACCCTGCTGGGCGCTTAAGGCGCGAAAACAAAGGGAAAAAACATGATTACAAACAATATACAATGTTAGCATAGGAAAAAAAATGTTCGTGTTGGGTGTGCCCCCCCGTCTAAAAAATTCCTGGATCCGCGCCTGGTCACGATCAACAGGGCATGGAATCGGAATGTTAGTTATAGATGAACACAGTGACTGCCATATATAACCCACATGATACGGTCATATTACCGTTGGTGCTGCATACATGAGCCAGTAACTTTCAGTCAAGTGTTAGTCGTAAACTAGGACACCGATTCTACATCGAAGTCCCATCGAAAGTCTGGTTTTATCGTGACGATGCTGCCCCTTTAAATCATTAATAGTAATGAGAAACCACATTTTCTTTTCCGTGTCGATCGAGCGATTCTGCAGATGTTTCCTGTCTGAATGGTAATCCAAGAAATATTGCTGGAATGACTAATAAAATGGACAAACATTATTGGAAACCACATGTTTATTATCAACTGTGGCAAATTTATTTGATGTTACTATTTTGTTTTTCGATCGTGATATTCTCCAGGGAATACGGTTTGTCATCGCCAAGTTTCCTTCCCCCTCCAGGCTGATAAATTAACCCATTTCACGGACCCTTTTCACGGACCCTTTTCACGGACCCTTTTCACGGACCCTTTTCACGGACCCTTTTCACGGACCCTTTTCACGGACCCTTTTCACGGACCCTTTTCACGGACCCTTTTCACGAACCCTTTTCACGAACCCTTTTCACGAACCCTTTTCACGAACCCTTTTCACGAACCCTTTTCACGAACCCTTGTCACGAACCCTTGTCACGAACCCTTGTCACGACTTGATCATGACACTCAATCCGTGTGACCTTAACCATCTTGGTACCCATGGTCTGCCTAGTTCTCACTACAAGACCCGCTATTCTCCCGCTACACTGATTAGTTACTTCAAAATAAAACAAAACATAATCATGTAAAGGTTAAAACAAATAATATTAATAATAATAATCCAATGATTTGTTTTATTTATAGTTTAATGCCATTGTTATATTTTATTTAACACGTAAAATGTTCTTACAAGTAATTTTTATTGACAAAGAATACCGAATTATGACGAAATGAATGTCTACATGCAATGTGTAGGATTTGAAAATCGGATGGCCTTATCTCAGCCTCGCTACTGCAGTACACACTGTTGTTATTAACCGTGTATCAGACTACCACCAAACCCCATCGGGAACGAGCGCCTAATTTAGTATCCAAGATGTTTGGATATTGAAATCGCCCCTTTTAATTCCAGAGTGGGAGAGCATGCAGTGGGTACGAGATATACGGAAACTGCTAGTATGCCGTATATTGGCCCATAACTGATGGGACACTGCTGGATGATGAGGGGTCAATTGAAGTTTGGATACACATTAATATAAATCATTGGCAGTCACAGGAAACTGACTTTGTATCCGTCACGAACCAAGCAGCTTCCTTGTTTGTGGAATTTTTATCACCATAGGACTGGGACAGTTCATATACTTATCAAACTGTGTCATATCAAGAGCTTAACACAGAGATATAAAGGGAATACGGTAGGTCTAGAAGCAACGATGTCACCTGACATAAATTTAATTTCGCAAATGGTAAACCAGGTGGCTAAATTCAATTTTGAATAAGACTACCAAGGACAAAGATGGCGGGAACCCGTGGGGGGTGTTAGGAGGCATGCCTCATTGGCCTCCTTGCATGCAGTGAAGGACAAAGATGGCGGGAACCCATGGGGGTGTTAGGAGGCATGCCTCATTGGCCTCCTTGCAGTGGTGGATCTAGATTTGGCTTGTCCCCCCTTTTATCGAAAGTATTTGATAAAACCGGCTGGGGAAAGCGAAGATTGGACACCGAGGCTGCACCCCCCACCCCCCCCCCCCGTTTTATAATTTAATTGAACTAAAGTGATATGACCTGGGACATAAATATTGCAAGCTTTGTTTGTTAGGCCTACCATCATCAACTTAACAGTAAGTAATTTTCGTATAAATCTGTGAAAAAACTTCCCTCAAGAAGACCAACAATTGTAAATTGGATTTGAAGGTATAGGGTAGGCCTATAGGACTGGGAATTAATAAATGACCAGAATTAACTTACTTCGTGTAAAGCTGGTTATCTTCAATAGAAATCATTTTTTCTGAGGTGCTGTCATGTTTTAGAAAGGTGACTTGATAACCAGCTTGAATTTAGGAGAGAACTCTTTCCCTAACTCCACATTATAATGAGTACACAAAATCCGTACAACACAACCGTTGACAGTAACCTCAACATGTCACAGGTTGGTTCTAGAGAGTAAGTATACGCTTACAGGCATCTTCCCTTTAAAAGATGAGCGACACTTGGTATACACCCCACCCACTGAATCAAATATGTTGTGGTTCGATTTCCGTGTAATTCCGTTTAATTTTTGTTTTCGCTGTATTTTCTTCAAAATATATATTATTTGTTTTACTCGAACTGGGGCGACTATTTGCCATGACGATTTCAGGTCTGGTCGGCCCCACTCGTCAACAACATAACCTATACATAACTGCTGAAGCTAGGGGGAAAAGTTCACAGAGCAAGCTATTTCTTGGCACCCACGTGGACAATTTACAGATTACCAGAAATAGTTATTTAATGTTACAATTGAGTTGAATGCAAAGGTTATCTTTGATCCAAATGTATGTACAATGTTTGCACATTTCTATGTGTGTCATTGTAATTGTATCACTAAATAACCTGCTAGGGTCAACACTTGATGCCACTGACTGCATTCTTTTGCAAATCTAATACTAGAGGAAGTTTTTAACTTTTTGATACAGTTAATGTCTGAATATATGATAACGGGAATGAAGCAAATTTTAATTGACAGCACACTGGGGCTAAAACCTCTCGCCACAGGATGCTGAGGGAAGCCTGCAGTTCCCTCCCACACTCGCCCAAGGTGACTCGTGCTGTGACCTTAGCGGGGTCATACAAGTCTGACACTGTAATAAATATAGTCACTCTGGGAAAAACAACACCACGTGCCGTCGCACAGTCGCACATTCGCACATTCACGCTCGGGGCATAACAACTGTGTGGACTTCGGGGAAAGCATTTAACCACGGGAGCACACGCTTAAATGGGCGAATCGAAGTGGTAGGCCTACAAGAATAACATCGACAGATGAGATAAAGCTTCCTCTCGACATACCATTCCGTCTGATAAAGCTGGAAAATACATCGTGCGCGGCGTGGAATGTTGTAGCCGGGTCTTACTGCTACTAATGTCATGCATGACTGCAGTGTGTGACGCGTATCCATTTGCTGCTATACATAAATATGGACGATAGAGGTGCACTCAACATCTTCGTTCTGATTAAGATATCATTGTCAGGTGGCCTGTAATTATATACAAACACTGCCCTGCACTGCACTGGTGAGAATCCCTACCGTCTCAATGTATATTATTACGACAACAAGCAGTTAATAGCCGTTGGTTTGCAACAGGGCTATACGTGTGAGCGCCCGTCACATCACTCCAGACTGATATTAGCAAGTTGGTCTAAAATCGACCGTCTCTACCTGACTAAATTATTTATTTTTAGTCACATTGAATGTATTTCCGAAATAAAGTGTTGACCATAGTTGATTTCACCATGACTCTGGGATTGAAAGTCAAACAGTAGGCGCTCGGGCCTATGTATCTTGGTGATCGGCCATAGTGAAAGGTTTTCGCATGAGCATGTTATCAGAACCAATTGAAGACCTCTGAAGAAAAAGAAAAAAATGCTCGTTTGACGATGGCTTTGAACCGTCGAGATAGACTTCCACTGCATGCAGTGATTGTCACCCTTCTGCTGTTGTCCTTAGCTCCATTACTGGTAATGATCGTCAGTAGAGATCCGTCTCTGACCCCGTTCAATGATCCTGGCGCAATCCAGGGAGGTCGTCTCTTGCAAATGATGCACCCACATGAGAGACGATTACCATGGAAACATAACCCAGAAGACACTGCACCGTTTCAGGTAAACAAAACACTCTTGTGTGTGTTATTCGGTGAAAAACTCTCATTATATAGTCATAGACAGAATGTTAATCCCCTGTTCCATATTGGTAATAAGTAATAAAAACAAACCATACCCGAAACTTACGTAATACTAATAATGTATAAAAGTAGTACCAGACATATTTATATCTTTCTGTCTGAAATGTTTGGGCAACGGTATTAGTTTCCCCATCAACGATATCCACGTGTCCATGGTAGGCGAGTTGCACGATATAATTTACTGTGGATGGATTATCCTTGCAAACAGCTACAACTCAAGGCCTTGAGAAGGAAATCAGTTTTGAAAAGATAATCGATTTACAAAGGTCGCAGGCAGGGTGAACATTTACTTTATCCCCAATAGACCAGTTGCTATGAGAATCCCACTCACCAGAATATCTCTGACCTCACTTGAACGCATATTCCTAAGTATAGTCCTCCCAACCTCGACTTATGCATTAAAAATACTAGCCCCAAACCTCACCGAGAATGACTTTTTGTTTCTGGATGAGATTCAAGGGAGACTAATCAAACTGTGGTTTGGTGTGTCTAAATATGCATCGACCTCCTCTCTTATGTCTACCATTGGATGGCAATCGGCCTCATTTTTGGTGAGAGAGTCACTCCAAAACAATACACGTCTTAACCCACTACATATAGCACATGTTCCTGCTCCTGAAAATCTCTCTTGTGACCGAACTAGGCGTAATCTAGGCATGTGGTATAGCAATGGTCTTCACCATCTACTCTGCAGTACGACAAACTGTTATAGGCGTTATAATGCGTGCATTTGCAAACTACATGTATGCAATCAACCAGCAAATGATAAGACTCATCTTCAGCATTGTCGGTGGCTGGCTATAGGTTGCAACCCTACCTCAGGTGTACTCATCAATATGATGAGCATCAATTATATTGTTAAAGCATTATACAGCTTGCAATAAATCCATAGGCATAAGTATATACCGGTAACAATTCTATAGGTAATAACCTAAATGCATTGTTTTTTAATATGTAATAATTTTAGTTATGAGTGGTTGCTCAATTTGATACGCTGTGTACTTATTATACACATTATATTCTTAACTGAATAAAACGATATAACAACAACAATAGACCAGGGGTGCTATATGTTTCTGGAACGGTGTACCAGGTAAATAAAAGGGGATGTGGACTACTTCTTAACTGTCTAGGCCTACATTAATCAAGGTGTCTTTTTTGCTGAATAACCTTATGTTAGAACATGATTTGTTTTGACACTGCAGGAATATACCGACATTGCTTCCTCATATCAAACTCGGCAAAACTCGGTGTCATTGATTGAAATGAACCGACTTCAGAAATTCCAACAAGTTTGTGAATTTACCGACGTACACTATTTTGTCAACAAGTGGGGGCGTGGGGAGGGGGATACGCCACTGGTCCCTGGCCACATGGATGATAAAAGGCATAATTATGTAAACCTTATAACCCATACGCAGCTAACAAGGAATTACAAAATTAATGGTCATTTCTTTTCGTTGCATGCAAAAAAGATAAATTAATATGTAATGCAATTCAGATGGGTTATAACTAGGCCTATAGTGCATGGTAAGCCAATAACGGATTGAGGTGTGGTTTTATCGGTAGCGTTAATGTCACAGGTTATCGGTGCTTTTGCACCGTTGAATAGATTAAACGTCTCGATGATGGAAGAAATGTTTATAACATTGCCAGTCACAAGGTAACGATTGTTAACATTATAAACAAACAAGGCTAAAGCGTAATTATATGCGTATCGGTATAATATTATACATGCTCTTGGAAGCTACCAGCTGTCGCCATTATGGACTAATGCTGTAACGGCCAAGTTAAACATTAATAGTTGAACTGAGGTATACTATTTAGGGGCCATAAAAAAAATATATATAATTTTTTTTGGAAATCTCATGTTATATAGAAAATGCTTATAATTCTTGATAAATGATATTACCATAAAGTGACGGTCTTCAAACTAATGTATTTAAATAAATTGAACCCCGAAAAGTGTAATTTTGTTTCTTAATCAAATCTTTGATGGCAAAGTTATGAATTTCAAATGTGTAATACGATTTCCCGATTTGTGTAAAAGTTATTGGCATCTACATACCCAAACAAATAAGTAATGCGACCAAGGATGTTATGAGTAATTTAGGTCAACGAAGAGTGAAGTTGGGAACGCCCTCCCTCTGGTATGGACTCTATAGTTGATATGACACATGACGTCACATGTTTAAATCGACAGCGCCCTCTACCTAAGACTAGCAGACAAAAGAAGTGGTAGTATCAAAGTAACGGAAGCATAATAAAATATGCAAGATGAAAGCCGAGTATTCTGTAGTTTTTTTTTAAATTTAAATAGTCACACGTGTACGGTGTATCACTCGTGACTCGGATTCAGACTCGGACTTGGACTCGGAATCAGACTTGCACTGGAATACACGTTTGTAAGTAAAAATCTTATTATACATTGTTTATTTCTGCAATCCTGCGTTATGGCTGATAAATTGTAAAATGCAAAACTACATATGCCTAAGATACATACAATCCAGTTTGCCGTTGGAATAAATGATACTGGAAGTCTCTTTACTGACGACGTAGCACGTCTGGACGGTCCAAGGTTATGCCATTGTGTTTATAACTATTGATTGCCACTCAGTATAATACAAAACCTAAATCCTTCTCATATTTTGATGTCCAAAACTGACTGATGGAATTTAGCCCGTTCCACATAAATGTTTGGTTCGCACTCGTAATCGTATCCGAACTATATAACCAGAAACGGCATCGTGACGTCTCGTATCAATACCAGATAGAAAGATTTTGTTTTGTACGCGCACCAATAGATATTCTTTTGGCGCCAAGCAGCAAATGGTAAAACTAGTGGATCACGCTATGCGTGTTCCGTATACGTAAATGTTCTTGTCTATAAGTAGGTTGAGGCCGTGACAATGGATTATTTTACTGGCGGTTGGAAGTGCTGAGGGAAGGGGAAGGGAAGCTTTTACCTCTGATTGTTGTTTTACAGTATGAAATGTGGGAACATGTGCCAGTGTTCCCTCCTTGGCTGATGGCGAGCGTGACTGTAAGGTGGTATTCAGTTTGTGTTTCGTGGCCGTAAGGAAGAAAAGGTCATGTTTTAAAAAGTGTAAAATGAAAAACCCGATAATTGAGAAAGAAAGAAAAATAGCACAATGTTCACAAAACCCATTTTATAATTTGTTTTTTATTATTGTTTTATCAATTTATACATGCGAGATGGTGAAACTGGCAAAACAAGGTGTGAGGTTGTTTATAAAATCAGAGTACGGTGGGCCATTTCGCATTTGCATGGGCATGGGAAATACTAACATGTACATTCTTACTCTTGGGTGTGGAGCCTACGAGCATGATGTGATTTATGATGGGGATCACAGCCCTAAGCCTTATATTATATTAGCTGGTATAAGAATGTAAGTTGTAAGAATGATAATAAATATTCTGCTTTTTTTTAGTATGGCTGATGGCAAAGACCCAAAATGTTATGAGCCAGGAGACGAAGATAAAACACGCTTTGAAGTGGTGTGACTGATGTGGAACACTGCTTGCGTGCGTGCAATCATCATTGGCGCACACAAAGTGACCTCAAACTATCAAAGAATTTACCTGTTTACTTCAGTAATTGATTATCTTAGTGGAGTGGCTAATGATGATTGATCAAGCGCGCGTGATGAGCGGTGTTTCCCATAAGCGTTCAATATCGGTGAAAATGTATACGTGCATTATGTACATGTGCTTTATAACCTCGCGGAAAGTACGAGGAGAGAGTGCAAAGGGCTTAGCTGTTTACTTCAAATATTCATCAGTCAATGTTTCCACTGGATTGAGGTCGACTCGGAAGGATGTATAGCCTATCCATCTAATTGGGATGAATGTTTTCTATAAAGTATATGGTTCGACAATATGCATAGTCTGAATGTTACAGACTTAATAGTTGCGGTATGGATTGATTACAATGTATGTTGGCGATTGCCTTTGTCAACTTGGCCTTAAGGACCGTCCATCATTATCAACAATTCAACGTTGGTGACAGATTCATGATGGCTTGCAGGTTGGCGTCTTCATCAGAATACAAAGGTTTCATATGTAACCTTGTTACTTGGTAGTGCTTTCCAAAAAATGTTTAAATAAACATTAAAAACTCAATATATTTGGAAGAGCCCGTAGCCTAGCCACAGTACATTGGTATCATGTTGGAAATCATTTCAGTACATATTTACTGAAAATCCATGCTTCTCATGATTATTTTGAGAAAGATTTCATTTTAAAGCATTTGTTTTCCCGTCTTCAAGTAAAATAGCGATGATCCGATGAAAAAGAAAATTTTCAGAAATTGCCGTTAAAACAGCCAAAACACGGGCGATATAATCTTCTTAAATGTTCATATTGATTCAAAGAAAGGTCGCACACCCCCAAGAGGCTGTTTTATCAACAAGACCGATGTTGTACCTTTCCTCTTAAGTTAAAACAACTCGGCAGCGACATTTCAATCAATATTAATAGTCATATTATTAGAATTTCCTCTTACAAGTTGTGATACCATATGAATTGTTGATGAATTATATTGCCGAAGTGAGTGCCTTCCGGTCCCCGGTGAATTTGCTATGTATATGTTGGGCTAATCGTCCGTGACTATTGAGAAGGCGTCCACTACGGCCGATTGTCATTTACACTTGTCGCAGATTCGCACTTGAACCATTCTTAGCCACCTGCGTCAAAAAAAAAAAAAAAAAAAAAAAAAAATGCTTGCCTATTACCGGTATACTGCACATGGTGTCTCAAAATGTCTCTATTGTTGTTGTCACATAATTTGAAGACTACAACGTCCTTATATCTGCGATTTTGATGCCAGTTAATTAATTTGTAACTGCACTTTATACCTTTAGCCTAAGTAGTACCTTTAAGAGTATTGGTTCTGAAAAGAACCAGTAGTTTGAAAAACAAATCTACTTACATCTGATAAGATAATTTACATGGTCCTACCATTCCTTACTAGAGATTATACTTTCACCATAAAAAGTATCAACTCTTATTCACTATGTACATTCGTTGACAATTGGAGGAAGGGGGACGGCAATAAAAGTGATTGGTGCACTGCCAAAAAGGGGGGTAATTTACATACGCGGTGATAAAGGGGAGGGGGACCACATACTCCTTTGTCCCCGATGATACGCCAATAGAAACGTTCATAATGTTTGCTTTATACATACATGTATACTGCAGTCTTTACATACATTTTGCCAAATGTGTATACAAGCTTCAACGTTGCACACATTTACCGTATTTTCAATTATTTGTATAAAGTTTCAAATTATTTTCAGCACGCGGAGCACTCCCAACATTTAAATGAAATACAGAGCATCAACGAACAGTCAAAACTCTACACACCAAAGCCAAAGAATTCACCACCAGTACTAAGAGATACACCGGGGAACTACGAGTCAAAGCAGCGGGCGCCCATAAGGAGTGGGGTAGGGGAAAACGGCGTACCCGTCACCCTCTTGGCATCGGAGAGAGCCATCTACGATCAGAGCTATAAGGACTATGGTTTCAATATGGTGGTCAGTGATCGTATCTCACTCGACAGAGCAGTCCCTGACATCCGGGATCCGCAGTAAGTGAATCTATTGGACCTCTATCACGACGCGGCCACCTTGTTTTTTTTTCTTCCATAGAAATCCACGTGACCATACCGAGGCTGGAAGGAAAAATACTGATTCTCACTGTTTGTGAAATATGTAATATTGAAGTATTCATTTTCTTTTCTTCGAGTAAATGATCAATGTTCCATAAGAAGAAAAATTTAAGTTTCTCGTACGAAAATCAATGGAGAATGGAGTAAAACGGTGAATGGGGTCACTTATCTTATTCCAAGACTTCAATTCAGATTTTTTGGGGGACAGTGGCCTATACCAACCTTGCAGTTCCAGTCATCTTCGATGCCAGGTACAATATTAGCAATAATCATAATGAACAAACATAAGATGCTGAAACTTTCACAGGTTAATTCTTAAATGTAGTCACGTACTTTGGTCCACCGATATGTATTTATACTTAAGCATATTCTCAGAAGCAGCTTCACCAATCGTACCTTATAAAGTTATATTTCATTATTATTAATATCACTGCTGAAGGCCATTACTGCAATGCCCCTAGGCGGTCCATTTGAGTATGGTCATACTTACAAATAGATAGATAGGTAGATTGATTATTGATGAAATAGCTTGATTATGAATGTTTTATTTCAACATTAACCAGCTTGACCTTGAGGTTAATACTCCCTTTTCAGATGCAAATATTGGCATTACCCAGAGTCGCTCCCGAACACAAGCGTTGTGATTGTGTTCCACAACGAGGGATGGTCCACCTTAAAACGAACGATACGCAGTATCATCAACATGACACCTTCACACCTGCTACAGGAGATTGTCATGATCGATGACTTCAGTGATAAAGGTGAGAGCAGTTGGTCTTGATGGCATACTTCATGGGTCACATGATCCGCTTTATGAGTCATGTGATCCGCTTCATGAGTCACCTGATTATTGACCAGCAAAAAAAACCCAATGTTATAAAAAAATTAAATACAAATAATCATACAACATACTCACTAATGCGCCCTCACGTCTAAGCAATAGCAATTTTGTTTTAAATGCACAGAACAGTAGTTGTTGGACTCGCACAAGTATACTCATCACGTTCACTCTGTGTTATTGCATACTGGAATGAATTGGTATGGGGTTTGGTTGGTAGAGATCCAATTTGTATTTTATATATATATATATAATTAATTATCGGTGACATTTCCCCCAATAACTGGGCTGTGGAAGGGACACCATCTGTGACCGTGAACCACTCCACCACCACAAGTGAACAAAGAACATTTACGAGAGCGGGACTTGAACCCGCAACCTTCGGATTACCGAAGGGTGCTCTACCAACTGGGCGATTAGTGAAATTCACTAATCAAGTAATCGCACTGTAGCATTACTCATACTATTTACTTTTTCAAACATACTTTTTATTATATTTTATGATAATTATTCTGAAAACATCTGATATTATTTCAGATTTTATATGACTAAAGAATCAGTCATTACTCGTACATGTGTTACTACTTGCGAGTACTTTTGAGGTAATCGCAGTGGGACGATTAATCGAGTAGTAAAAAGTTACGAGTACGAGTACGATTAACGATTATTCGATTAACGGTTACTCCCGATTACTCGAGTAATCGCTCTACTCGACCAGCACTAGGGGAGAGGGGGTTACTTGCTGAGACTTAGCTAAATAATTATGTTATTATATATCAAGATGTACGGAAAGTTTTTATTACCAATTTAACCTTTTTTTGGCGGTCTCCCAGTAAAGTATATTTTAAATGACATGGCCTCATCCATTTTGTAAGTTATAAATACAATACAGTGATACGAACGGTTTCCACAGAAAAGGGGTACCGTACAGCTGTTGTTATAAGTCATATGTTGTGACATTTATGATTGATTGATGATTCAGAACTATAATATTTTGGTAAATATAATATTAGTAGTTTGGTGAATATAAAGTTCATCACACAACAATGAGGGCTTGCACTTGTACCGATCGAAACTGCTTCATACACTGTGAACTATCACCTTTTGAATATGGGAAAAACAGACCTGTCAGTGGAGAGTCACGTTTTGTTTGCCCTCCAATGTGATTTGTTATTGGAACCGAGTGTTATCCCCAAGCCGGCGTGTGGCAATCTTCCTGCAGGGTAATTATCTTAAAGGGACAAAATCGTCACGATCAACAGGGCATGGAATCGGACTGCTATTTTTTTTAAAGATTAACTCAGTGACTGTATTAATAATACCCCGCATGGTCATATTACTGTTGCTGCTGCATAAATGAGCCAGTTATTTTCAGTCACTGTGTTCATCTTAAACTAGGACACCGATTCCATGCCCTGTTGAAAGTCTGCTCTGATCGTGACGATAGTGTCCCTTTAAGGGTTGAACTACGGAGGTTTATTATATCTATAGCTATGATGCACCAGAATAGCAATCCTAGTTTCATGCATTTTTAAAAACTATTTTTGTTTGTATGGTAGCCCTTAAGGGACATCAAAGATTGAAATTAAATTTCACGAAAGTAGCCTATACATTAATTTCCTTTTCGAGAAATAAGCCTTTTTTGTTGATTAATGAATATTTCGCGATCTGGTATTACAACAAATTCCTTTCAGAACACCTCAAGAAGCCGTTGGATGATTACATTGCGCAACCTCAGTTCGACGGCAAAGTCAAGCTCTTCCGGAACGCTCAACGAGAGGGTTTGATCAGATCACGGATCTCTGGTGCCCGGCGGTCTCTGGGTGCGGTGGTTACGTTCCTGGATGCACACTGTGAGTGTAATGTCAACTGGTTACCGCCACTTCTGGCTGAAATTGCCGTGAATAGGTAAAACATCTACGATGCACTAAACTGCTCGACCATGCCACTCCATGCCACTCCATGCCACTCCATGCCACTCCATGCCACTCCATGCCACTCCATGCCACTCCATGCCACTCCATGCCACTCCATGCCACTCCATGCCACTCCATGCCACTCCATGCCACTCCATGCCACTCCATGCCACTCCATGCCACTCCATGCCACTCCATGCCACTCCATGCCACTCCATGCCACTACCAAGCCTTTACCAAGCTCGTACATTGAATGCTCTTTCCTTTTCATTAGTTGACCAGGAAATTGTTATGACAAGAACGTATTAAAATTTGTTTCACCTGGGATTAAACCTACCTCCAAATATACTGTAACTTAAAACCCCTACGCTATTGGTAAAAGGTTAACTGTGTGCATTAATAACTCATACGGATTAAGAATTATGCAGAGAAACCAATCTGTGATAGTTCAATCGGTCTGCATACTTCTTGGGAATATTCATTGTCAGCAAATGTGAGTTTGTTTTCTTCTGCACAACACAAGTCAATAGAGGGCAGTGTTCTTTCTAATAGTGGACGGTACATTTTGGGAAATGGGAATGTTTTAACTTAAAAACATTATGTACAACTCAGCAGGGGTCAATATATATCACGATTTTGAGTCCAGCTAGATGTTCGTGCCAAAATAGATTTTATTGGTTAACTTTGTTTATAAGGATGTGCGGAAAGGTTGGGTGCCATTTGTTTGTCTTGGCATCTTCGGCCACTATCTTGAATTTAAAATCGCCACAATTATTTTGTTTACATATTTTCCCCAATTGTTCGACTTTCTGACCATCTAAATATTATTATTTTATATTTAATGCTTAAGTTAGGGTCATGAAGCTTCAAAATGTATCTGTTTTATTAATAGGTAGAAATGAGGCCACCGTCTTTTGAAAGAGGCAGCCATTTTGATTATTTTTATCAATTTGAATTGCTAGTGATGATGATATAAAAATTTCCAAAAGTAAAAGTCTACATCAGGTTTAAAGATGCCTCTGCTTAAATATATCGTGAAATAGTTATTCAAAATTATATTCCCTTTAAGCAGCTAACGTTGCAAATAACGTACATATACAGTGTACCTTTAATATCTTGTGATTTTATACCAAAATATCAAACATGAAGGCTTTTTTTTATATTTTTTTTTTACAAAATTTGCATGGGGAAAAGTCCACTTAGTTTAAATTAGTAAAATAGGTCTCGTCAAAATTTATGTCATCTTATTAAGACAGGATTGCTACAAAAACGGAAATGAGTTTTACAAACAATCAATTTAAAATGCATTTTCACTAATTTCTAGTTATAAAGCACATAATGAAAATTAGGTAAAACTTTCACAGGTTTTTGTTTTTATAAATACATATATCTTGAATCTTCTTTATAAAGTATGGATGCATTTACTGATAAATTACCAAAAGTGTATAGGCCTACTCTCCTTTAAACAAAGTAACCATAGATTATAACATGTAATAACATACATCCTAATGGATTTGGCACGATTATTTCAAATTTACGTGACATACTGACCTTCTTGGAGAAAATGAGAGAGACGTGACAACCTTGAACGGTTATTGTTCTTCTCAAGAGGAAGTCATTAATATAACGATGGAAAACATTACGTGCAGAAGCTAGATTTATTATTATTAATTATTTAAGCGAGTAGGCATGGTAGGGCACAAACAGAGTAAGGAAATAACACATTCAAAACTTTAAACTTTAGACAATCAAACCTGGTACGGTATAGCAACATGGATAAAGAGGGCGCCTGTTCAATGTGCCTTAGATGGTCTTAATACGACACGTCATGCACTATCAAAACCTGCACATTTCCTCGGCTACTTTTTAATTCGGTTCCTATGATGGCTATTCTTGTCAGGTTTGAATGTACTTCATATTCGCCTTATTCACGATAAATACAAAAGTGAAGCTGTAGCTTATATGCTGCCTGCACCAGCGAGAAGGCCCAGTGATCTGATAAATCCAAAGAAATGTTCATTCCTGACATAAGGAATACATAAATGGATATAACTATTTCCATTAATTTACTTAAAATTCAATGACATTTGAAAGCGAGGTTGCCCCTGTAAACTGACAAACTTAGGCAGGTTACTATAATGAGCATGTACAGGTACACAACCTCTTGTATTCAGGGAATAAGACATAAGATAGCTAACTCATGAATAAGGTGAATTTGCGGATTCGGGGGGCAAAGGGGCAACGTGTTATCACTATATGTGCTTACAAATTTACCATACGATTTTTCGTTTGCTCCCATTTTTGGGGGTAGTGGTACCCATTTTGGGGGTTAGTGGTACCCATTTTTGGGGGTAGTGGTTCCCATTTTTGGGGGTAGTGGCACCCATTTTTACATCCCTGGATCCATCTCTGGTTTGATCCTTGTATTGATTTAATTTCATTGAACAGGAAGGTGGTTGTGTGTCCCACCGTTGATGCTATCGAAGCAGATACCTTCGCCTATGGACCGCAGATGGACGGTCTGTGTAGAGGGGCATTTGACTGGGACTTTTGGTATAAACGGATACATGTTAATTACAGTAGAGACCGCATAGGAATGAAATACAGCAGCCAGCCTTACGAGTGAGTCACACTTTATATATGCATGTGTCATGGGATCCAGTACGGGCTGACATCTGTCCTAGCGGACTGGATAGTACCAGGAGGTACGGTCCAGTCGGACACGCGATCACAGTGATCGCTCGCAATCGTCTAGGTGATTGTGTCCGGCCGGGCGCGATCTCCTGATGGACACGGTTTCCTTATTATACACCGTTATCATTCACTGTGAAATACGCTATGAATAAACCATGTCTCATTTGTTAATATTTGGTGCACTTGAAATAACACTAATGGTGTTAAGTTTATTCCATTATGGTGTTCATATGTTGGGCAAGATACCCAGTAAAGAACTCCATCGTTGTTGCTTTTAACACCCCGTTTCTGAGTAGGCCTATGGTAACATATGGTAACACCTTATACTAAACTTTATGCATGCTACACAATTTCAAAATTGTAAATATTTCATTATAAAATACATTAGTAATTGGTGACCGAGAACAGTGAATTTTGGTTTGCCCTGAATTACTTAAAGAGGGGCTCTAAGGTCAAATTTAGTTTTGTGATTTTCCAATAACTAGTGTGAAAAAATTACAAAAATAATTAGTCTCTAACCTCACGTTAAAGTGATATAAAATGTCATTTTATTTGATAACCTTCCTGTGTGAAATTTGTTAACATCCAAAGACAACAGTGACGTCACATTTCAAATAAATGGATCTTAACTTTTTAGTACGGTGAATTTGCAGTTCATTCCTCAATCTCCACAACATTTGATCAAATCGGCGTTGAAATTGACTTTTTGACAAACAAAAAATTCCTGTATGGAATGTTACAGACTCATTTACCGTAAGAAAATAGTGACGTCATGTTTCAAATATCGTTCTGAAAGGGTATCAAATAAAATGATATGTTACACCACTTTAAAGTGAAGTTAGAGACTTGTAATTTTTTCACACTTTAATAAGGACTCTATCTATTGGAAAATAAGTGCATCACAAAACTGAATTTGACCTTAGAGTGCCTCTTTAATTACTGTTAAATGTTTAAAGAGTTTAACGATTTTATGAAATGTTTATTTTAAAGGTTCCAATTAAGAGAATTTCTTTGTAAATTGTGATGTGATCTGGGAAAACCCTCCACATGGTGAAATTTGTAATTTTTGTGTTTTATACATCAAATTAATCGGGACACTGCATGTGCTCTTTTCAAAACTGTTTTATTCATGATTCTAGAATGTCTATAACTTGAGTTACGCTATTGTAGAGTTCTTTCACATAAGAGCACATGCAGTCCCGATTAATTTGATGTATAAAACACAAAAATTACAAATTTCACCATGTGGAGGGTTTTCCCAGATCACATCACAATTTACGAAAATTGGGCATTATGAAAGAGTTTAAAATTCCTTGGCCATTTACCTAATTGATTGATCTTAAATAGTAAATAGTCACAGGTCATTTTCATTTGACTTTTTAACATGTACCGTAGCTCACCTGTAATGGCCGGGGGACTGTTCGCCATTGACAGGGCTTACTTCTTCGAGCTTGGAGGTTACGACCCTGGTCTTCAGATATGGGGTGGGGAGAACTTTGAAATTTCTTTTAAGGTAAATACAAATAATCTTATCAAAATACTGTATTTTGCTTTCATATTCGAGCTGATTTGACCGTTGGTTACAAATTATCTGATTTAACACTTTGCTTATAGAAGTTGGTACACATGCCAAACATACTAATAAATTATTCCGTCTGGTGTGCTTTCATTTTTAGTGAAAACACTTGAATATGGGCAATTGATCGCTGTTGTTGCAATCGTTCGTTGTTGATGCAATCGTTTGCTAAGTGCACCAACCTAACCTACAAAAAGCGGGGTTTTAAAACAACAAGAGTTAAATGTTTATATGTCGGGAGCAGATCCAGATTCTCAACAAAAGTAGTGGGACACGCCCAAAATAGGATGGGCATATTATTAACAAAACGTATGATAAATTAAATACTATGATTAAACAGGGGGAACATTACCCCCCCCCCTCCCCTTTTTGCCCCTTCATGGATTTGCCATGTTCACAATAATCTCATGAAAAAACTTATTCAGCTGAACCTTTCACAGATCATTTCAAGGGAAAATCTACAGGGGAAGTTGCCCCATCCCAGTAGCGTAGACATTGCTCATTCCAATTGTTCGAGGGTAGCTTGCCAACTGTTTGGAGAGCTTCTTAGGATTCTACGCCGAGCGACACTACTCATTACAAAACAGGTGTTTCACATAAACAACCCGTCCCAAAACAGACTCAAAACGGAAATTTGTTTATCTGAGCGGGTACACCTACCTGAATTATTTCAAGGCGAGCAGTGAGATGGGATTTGCTGTGAGGTCCTGATTACTCCACTGCATTGGCCTATCCACAACCATACACATAGACGCCCCGCCCCCGTTTTTAATATAAGGCATGAAAATTGACCATGTTGTTGGTGCGCTTCCTGCCGTTTTTAGGCTATGTGCTCTGATCCACCCACTTGCCATTTGTTATCAAACAGACAAACACATCAAAACAGTAAACAACAAACAAGAATACATTCAATATACACAAAACACAAACAAATAACTGATGACGGGATCTGAAAAGCAACCAAATCATTGCTTTCACTATTTTCATAATAGGCATGCAAATCAGACATAAGACAGTCATGACAAGTTGAAAATATTCTAAGCAAAAAATTTGATAACAAAATTAATAATATATTTGGAGCCGGTTCTTCATTGGTATGTTTGACCGCTTTACTAGTATGTACGGTCAATGGTTTTTTATTTTGACAGATATGGATGTGTGGCGGAAGACTGAAGTTTGTACCGTGTTCTAGAGTTGGGCATATTTACAGAAAAGGTGTGCCGTATTCCTACCCGGATCTTGGGACTGGTGTCTCTGTTGTCCGCACGGTAAACATGATGTCGGAGTCACTGAAGATAAAGAACTTATTAATAACGATAAACAATGACAGTTTGAGAATAAGTACTATATTTACGTCAAATACATGTAGGCCTACCCTTCCAGTATATGACAGTATTGTGGGTTGTGGTTAATTTTTTGAGAAAGTGGATCTCGCATTTGCCAAAAAGAAATCTGAAAATGACAATAAAGCTTCGGCCAGGTGTCCAATGTCCGTTTTAAAATAACATTCCTTCTTTATGGTAAAATGTCTTAATGGCAAGGTACACGTTTGGTGTTATTACTCGATTACAATATTACCTATAGCTATTGTCTGAAATCTTATAGTTGGAACCAATCATAACGAGAATGTTGTATGTCTGAGGTGCTTTCATTTTTAGAGAACATGCAATAACGGCCGGCAAGCAGCGCTATGAAACAAAACATTTGCTGCTCATAGCGGCCCTATGAAATTGGGCCCCGATTTATATACATATTTTTGATCTCGTAAAGTATGGAGGCATGTTTTTTTTTACAATAAAACATATATTCTGATTTGGAATCTGATATTTGCATTGGTCCATTTCTTCAGAATTACATGCGAGTTGCTGAGGTTTGGCTGGACGAGTACATTGACTTCTTCTACGCCAATGAACCAGAGCTGCGCGGGAAACCATTCGGGAACATCACCGACCAGGTCAACTTCAGACGCCAACACTGTCCGAAGACGTTCGATTGGTTCATGAAAGAGATAGCCTTCGATACGTTAGAGAAATTCCCACCGCCTCCTGTCAACAGACTATGGGGAGAGGTAAGGTTGACATCCCTTCTCGATTCCAGCTAAGCTTGACGGTTGACCTAATAAACTATACAGAGAGTTAGTTTGTGAGGATACGGAACTTCCCGGCACCGTGCAGCCGAGCTTCGAACGTGCGCCATGATCTAGGTTTTGTTATTGAATAGACTGGGCTAATAAATGGCAAACCCTTGATAACGTGGTTAAGTGACATTAAAGTTAGCATTAGCCTACAATTTATTCCAAATTGAAAATGGGCCTATTAAAGATGTATCAGTCCGTGTGTTAGTATCTAAGTGTTCGCACGAAAAGTAAATGTTTAAAGTCCTGATACTTGCGCGCTATAACGATTTCAAATTAGTTTATCTTTCCTCTATTGTAACTTGTCTTCTTGGCATTTCATAAAAAACATATTTAAATACCAAATCTTACCTGAAATCTTACCTGAAATCTTACCTGAAATCTTACCTGAAATCTTACCTGGATTTGTTTGTATGTAATACATAAATGTCATCACATTCTAGAATCTTATTCTTTTGCAGATACGAGGTCTGTACAGCGACATATGCCTTGACACAATGGGTCGTGCTAGCAATGATGGAACGTTGGGGGCGTCCCAGTGTCATGGTTTGGGCGGGAACCAACAGTTTCGTCTGAACGTTGCCGGGGAGTTGGCAATCCACTCGCATTGCCTAATGCCAATGATGAGCCAGGTCATGATAAGAGATTGTAGTCATGTTGCAAAGAGAACGGTCTGGGAGTTTGATGAGGTGAGCCATAAATTTAGATACTTTGTGTGAAATTTGTACCCGTTTCTTGGTATTTGTACCCATTAATTACGAAACAAATTTCCTCATAGGCCTTTAGCTATTTTGTATTAAACCATTGTAGCTTGTTCTAAGCCGACAGTTGTCAAAGTGTTGGTAATTGGTATCCGCTCCGTGCACATCGTAGCCCTCTACCGGGGAAAACTCACCCACTCATCTAATTTGTACAAAACCACTGCATATAGGCTAGTCCGTTATAGGCGCACTTTTTTCGTTCAGCGAACACACTTGTTAACCTTTGGTTAGGCTTTTCATTGTTTTCAAATTCTTTTCAAGGAGCTACCCAAAATTGTCCATTATGTTCAAGGCAGTACAGAGAGTAACGCTGTGAAAGGGGTTTGATGATAGGCCTAGGCCTATGCATGGAGTTCAGATTGCAGGAGAAATGTTTTGAAAAGTAGAAGGCATACTTTCTGTACTACCTTGTTGAAATGTTGATAACTTTAGACAGCCCTTGTTAATATTATTATTTGTTTTATTTAATTACCACTATTTAATCATACTTATCCGTTTTGTGTTTGTTTTGAAGGGCACTGGACAACTTCATTTAAAGAATTCATCAAACTGTGTTCAACTTGATGTGGGAAACTTCCAAGTGACGGTTCAGCAATGTGATATCAATTTATCCTCACAAAAATTTCAAATTGCGCCACCAATGCCCAGATGACACAAAGCCGTTAGTTTGGAAAGACTGTTATGAGTGTTTGATTGCAGCTTATGTTCTTTCGCGATAAAAGAAAAATATTTCGTTCTGTCCCCATTTTTTCAGAAATATTTGTTCTGAAATATAGTGGATGTTGCCCAAGTAGGATGAGCGCGGCAAGTTCCCCAAGACCCGCTCGAACATTGCGAATTTGGGAAGTCAATCAGTGGCGCACCCAGGATTTGATTGGGGGGGGGGGGGGGGGCACAACATATTTTTATTTGAAATCCAATATGGGGGAGAGACATGGCTGACCCAAACCATAACCGCTGGCGCGGCTGCAGCCATGTCCCTAGTCGTGCTCGTCAGTGAACCTACGGCACATGTTAAATGTTTCCTGGTGGTTTCTAGTCATAAAAAGAAGACATGGCATGATTCGGACTCGTAGGGTTTTACCTTCCATATAATTTCCTCCTCTTGATGTAAAGAACTTGAGCTTGTTTCGTCTGCAAGATTTCTATAGTTAAATACTTTCATTGCGTGGACGTAAAGTTTGTGATCATTCCGGGCGGAGCTAAATTTTTTCAAACACGAATTTGGCGGCAAAACCAAATTCCAATATTATCCAATCGGTGTTTGCTAAAAGAGTGTCACATAATCTTTGTAAATTAAACCCAATCCTGGGCCATTGTGTACAAACTGGAAAGGAGTTGATTATAATGCGGGCGTGTTTAAATTTTACGAGTAACCTCAACGACAGTCAACGACCTCAACAAGAGAAACGGACAACAGAAAATGAAAATAAAATTAAGTAAAGCTGCTCCTGATAAGGGTGCACCATGGCAGGGGGGAGAATGTGTAAAATGCTTGTTATATATACTGGTGGCCCTTCAAGCTTACATGCACATGCATACGCAACGCCGTAAAATATAATAGTGAGTGGAATAAATGGAAAACTTTTGGAGGGGAGCTTGAGTCTCCTGAGTCCCCATCCCTTGTACCACTGCCCTATACTCCTTGCCGAACTCCTCTGTAGACAAGACTTGGGCTCAGATTTTGCTCTTTCCTGGCTCCTTCTTTAAAAAATAAATAAAATATCAGCGGGCCCGGGGGGGGGGGGGGGCTCGAGCCCCCCAAGCACCCCCCCCCCCTTGGGTGCGCCACTGAAGTCAATCCATTGTCAGTTCAATGTAAGCGTCTGGGAATTACCAAGTGCATCCTCCGTACGATGTGTAGAATAATATCGCACACACTTTTAATTGGCATGATGAACATAAATGAAACAGACATGCCATGGTTCGTGATGAATTTAAACTTCATTTATTAATTTATTTTGTATACATTAATTTATTTTCCGGGGTGTATTTTAGACATGGCTTAAACCATGACTAGGGTGTATAGGCTGATGTATATCAAATTTTTAAGTAAAACAATATCGCCATGTGTTGTTAAAAAAGCAGATGGTATACACGTTGTTTAATGCATCTATCAATCATTTTCCCCACCCCTCTCCCTCCTTGGCCGCCCGTGTATTGATAGCAGGAAACATGGGGATTTAGTGCCTTTTCATGGGTGTTTGGGAATCCCCACCCATGGTATTGTCCAGGGCCGTAGGGAGCAGGGGGTGAGGGGTGTGACACCCCCAATAATTTTTTTCAGTCAGCATTTAGAGCCTCAGTCGGCAAATGAAACTAGAACAAGGGTTGGTCCAGAATAGATTTTCAGTCAGCAAACCTTCAGCTATGGGATTGCCGACTGCAAATGTGTGGTGTTTCTAAGCACGTTTGTTTGTTATAAGCCGCGGTTTCGGTGGTAGTTATCCCTACCCCCCCCCCCCCCCCACACACACACACACACACTTTACAGAGTGTCCATTTTGGGGAAACCCAAGTAAATTTGTCTGGTCATGTTAGAGTTGTGTCGGTAAATTTACCAGCAAAAGATTTTTGCGCCCCCAACTCGGAAGTCAGTCGGCAAATTGGCTCCACACCCCCAAAGAAAATGCCTTCGCTACGTCCATAGTATTGTCACTTCCACTGTGCCCCCATATGCGGGAATTAACATTTCCAATTTACCAATTCCCATATCAAGAGATGGGCGGCCCGGGGAAGGGAGGTGGGGGGTAAACAATTATAAATGATCGAAATTGCACCTATATTAAATAAATGCTGCACCTGTCTATTTTAGCACTCAGTGGTCTTAACCATCTATACATCTGACATGTGGCTCGTCATATTAACTGATAATTATTGTTTATAATTACACCCACATTTTAATTGGATCATCACAGATAACTTTTTAGAAGGAAATAACTCTTTGCAATAAGATATTTGGTTTAAAACAGTAAATTTAACCCAAATATTTTTTTTGACGGGACCAACCATAAATTGGTTTTGAGATATAATATTTAATGTAAAAGCATGCTTCTCAATATACTTTATTGAAATGTGCCATTTGAAAGGATTTGTTTCCTTTTGCTCAATAAAAAAAAACGTTCCGATAAATAAAATTGTTGGAATTTGCCAGTGATTTGGAAATGCATAGGGCAATGCATCTTTAACGAGGTATTTAATTCAGTAAAATGCATTCAGTTCTTTAGGTTTCGTTCTTACATGGCCTGGGGAAATTTACCATGTGTTTTGTGCCCCTCTTTTCAGTGTGGCCCGCCCCCTTTTTGCCGCCTTCCCTCCTTTTGCGAGACATGGGATCCGCTCCTGTCTGTGCTGCATCATAAATTCGGCATTCCTTTACGATACAATAACATTATACGTGTATTATTAAACAAATTCATTTTCAATTCAGTTCAATTCAATAGCACATTTATTTCCATACTCACATGAGAAAAAATGGTTGACACAAAAGATGGTAGTACAAAGAAAGATAGTAATTAGACAACTGGATAGATAATATGAAAAGAGACAATATCAATATGTACACGTCATACGTGTAAGCCTAGGCTTACGTGTAAGCCAATGTAATCCAAGGCTTGTGGGGGAACAACCTTAGACAAAGGACGAGACCAGACAGAACAGAATTGCAAAATCAATTAAACAGCTGATCTTAATGACTGCATTGTCAATGTCATTCCAGAGACGAGGAACATAGAAACGAAGTGTATTCATAGAATATCATAGAATAAGAAGTGCAAGTGAAAGGAACAGACAAATTATTACAAGATCTGGTATGGTATCCATACCATGGTATCCAAGAAAAGGAATTGGGAAGGTTTTTGGAGTATTTGTATATGAAGTTTATTGATATCGAAAAAAGTAAGGGTGTGTAATTGTGCAAAAAGTGGTGCAGTGTGCTCACGAAAATGTGACGAAGTGCATATTCTCACGGCCCGTTGTTGAGAAACTGATAGAGAGTGCAGCTTATTATTGCTTGAGCGAGCCCAGACAATGTTGCAATAATTAGATAAATTAGACTAAAGAAAATAAAATTAGTTTTGGTGTGGTTTGGTGTGCTTTGTCATAAACCACACAGAGACATGGATGAGTTCAGAGTCAATTAAGGAGTCACAGTGAAGACTAGAATGAAAAATAGTTATGTCATTTTCAAATAAAGTAAATGACAAGAGAGAAGAAGAATGATGCAAGTCGTTTATATATAAAAGAAACAGAAGTGGGCCGAGAATATAGCATTGTGGAACACCGTGCAAGATGTTAAGGCGGGTAGATATGTTATCATTGATATTTTAACAGGTTTTGCTTATTATTTGGTACCACTTGCCAATTCACCAGTTATACTAATTACTGAAACCATTTCCCCCACCAGGGTCTAGTAGTTCCTAGAGACGAGGTTTGGGGGTAGTCACATTCATTATCTAGGTCAATCTAGGGTCACGGTTTGGTGGCCATGCATAGTGCAGTTGTATATACTGTACATACATACATGTACATGTACATACATACATGTACACTGTACATGTACATATACATCACTGACCTCTATTATGTGTACACACCGTACCGTGTTCATATGTAGTAACGCAAGACTCCGTCTCTGTATAGGCCGTAGTACACAAGGGTGTAACTCCAACCTGGGCTAATTGTGTACATAACCACCACATAATGTACATCGCTGTACAGTCATGTACAGTGGGTTGTATGCCTTGGATGTATAATTCTGCGCGGTACCGCGGTGATTGTGTTTTTCTTTAACCTACCCTGGTTGCAAGAGATAACTGGTGGGAACTGACAGGATGATGTCATCTGCTTCAGACAACTCAAGCGACAGACACTCCAGCCTACTGTTGTTCTTTTGCAATGGGAAAAAGGTACATAGGTATGCTTACTGTCATGACTGTATTGCTTGAACAGTCGGCGAATTGGACGAAGGATACAGCGAAGGACAGCTGTATACAAATGCTTGTTTGAGCAATGCTTTCACGCATACGCAAAGATACATGTATATTTGTTCACAATTTCAACCCCCTCCCATTTAATTTTTTGTATCCGCCCCTGGTAGGATAGCAGTAGGGAAGGATGAGATTGGAGTGTTAAGGGGAATGGGTTGGGGAAGGGAGTGTTGGTTTAACATTCTTAAAGTTAGGACCTGAATTTAATTTTCAAATTTCATTTCCAGCTAAAATTAGTGTCTTTCTACAAATTTTTGAGGTATTTATTTTATCTATTATTACTTGGCCTTTAACAGTTTATCAAAAACTATTATTTTTATTGACAATTATAAACAAAGGAACTCGAAATCAAAGAAGAAAATCAAGATGTTTATTTTGTTTTCATGAAATAATACAAAAAAAATATGGGCGATACATCGTTAACCATCCTTCGACCTAGCCCTGATAGGACCCTATCTACACTTTCTTTGCACCGTAGATAGGGTCCTATCAGGGCTAGCCTCGACCCATAGATGCTTAGGCCTAACCGTAGATAGGGTCCTATCAGGGCTAGCCTCGACCCATAGATGCTTAGGCCTAACCGTAGATAGGGTCCTATCAGGGCTAGCCTCGACCCATAGATGCTTAGGCCTACTTTTAGTAGGCCTAGGTATATCAGTATAAAACATACTCAATGACAAATGGAGATGCAGTGCTATCAATAATATTTTTAAGGGCAATAGCAGTGATATGGGAATAAATGTAGGGTAGAATGTTGTATCTGGCCGCCACTATTTTTCATTAAATATAACCAATAATGTAATCTTACCTACCTGGTAAGGTGGAGAACATATGGATGATGATGGACAATTGGACATATACTTCAAATTATTCCAGGATATTTATTTCATGAAAAATCAGGCATTTTTGGTATACGATGACTTCCTCAGTCATGTCAGTCTGATCTTGTAAACTCCACAATTAGTGACCAACACAATCATTGTACATGCGTAGTGGCAACTATAATAGGATCCTTCTATTTTCTGAAGGGGAGGATTTTTTTAGAAGGGAAATCAAGTCCGAAAACCATCATAAAAGTGAATTTTAAAGATAGTTTTCGCTTTCTGTACCACCAAAAATCGATAGAATGATTTTTTAACTGGTTAGTGGTTGCAAAAAAAATCCCAAAAAGCCCTTAAAAAGTGGCGGCCGGATACGACATTCTTTCCTAAATGTACTTTTGTCACATCTGTCTGCCAACAAGGTACGCAACACCCGTGTGACAAATGACCCTGACCCAGAATGACAATGAGCACAAGTAGCCAGCAGGATCGTTTGGAGATTAATTCCATGTGGGATTAAAACACTACTTCCCAACCATATAGGCCTAATAGAATAAATATTTGATCCCCAAAGGTCAAAAAAGGTAACTCCAAAGACACTGATGTCATTTTTGGGGGTTTGTTTCCAGTTAACACTTTAATTCCAGGCAGCTAAACGTTAGATATGATCATTTCGTGTGACTGTATACGTATATAGTAAAGCTAAAATGGGGGTCTTCTTACAATGTCTTCTTACAAATCTATGCGTACGTAATGGTTGCATATAAACTTGTCTATCCACGGACACTTTTGGTCTATAAACGTGTTCTCTAATTTATAACAAGAGATATTTATAGAATCTAACCTAACGGAAAGTAGGCTCTCTCTCCCAATCGTTGAGCGAAGATATTGACATAGACACCGTTTATACCGTGTCCCGTTGATTAAAAATAACGAGACATACGTGCTTCAAATTAGGTAAGTCACCGAGTATAAACCACCGTCGGACCTTCAACAATACATATTTTTCTCATTAATATTTGTAGGTTGTTGATCGCCATTTTGACCCTGGACTTACGTTGATTACCTATCTGCGTACAAAGTGTATCCTTTGAGTACATTACCGGCTTGTGTTTGTCAGTTTTTAACATTGGCGAATTTGGAGCGGGGAGGGTAAAGGGACGGGACACGTGCCCCCCCCCCCTATTTTTGTCAGTGTACCCCCCTTTTTCGAGACAGTTGATCCGCCCCTGGTTTTTACTGACTTTGCATTTTATGAAAGCGCCAGCCGAAGGCAAGATTACTGTTATTTTGTTCGATTAGTTCAAAGCTCTAAACGAATCTTACCAATTTCTCAAGACTCAAACATTCGAATTGACCTTTATTTAACAACTTCAGCATTTGACAATTGTTTATCAGAATAGCAACCTTGTCGTTTTCATTTCCATAATTGGAAAATAAATAATTTGATAAATTTATAAATATATAAATGTATAAAAGGTGAATAAATAATAAATAAAACAATGTCGATAAATTAAAAAAATCACAATTGATGAATCAATAAATTTATAAATATAGATACATCGGTAAATCAGTATATCTGTAAATTGACATTCTGAAATGGATCAGAATATAGACCAGTGGATTTATATGTGGACATGTGGATTAGTTAAGTACATAGATCAATAGATTAATAGGTAACTGTGTCAATCGACCCATACATTGAATTATCATTAAACAACTAAACATACATGGCAATCAAACACTATCATCATTATGAACAGTATCATCCTGAATTATTAAGCACAGTACTTCTGACAGGGTGTAAGCCAGGATGCGGGGAAGGAGGTTGTGGAGCCTGTACCGTCATGGTCTCCAAGTACTCGCCCAAGGACAAAACCATCAGGTACGGTAGCCATGCTATTTATCACTTCAAAATTTGAAAACATTATTTGCTGTATAGCTAAACAAATAAATTATTAGACCCGCTGCCAATCCTCACCAAAAAGCATTTCAGTAATAGAGAAAACTGGAGCGGTACCAACAAAACCAAAACAAACTAGAGCTCAACTGTTTGTTAGAACAAACACACGGTGTTCGTGTCAACTTCCTGTTCAATCAAATTATCTTTTAATTATAACAATATAAATTTCATATTCAAAAGACCTACGGTGAATTTGAGACAGATCGAACTGCCCGTTATTTGAAAGAACACTGCCCTCTTATGATCATTTTGAGAAATAATAAATTGTATAACCTATAATATTTAATATGAAAACCGCACTTCTAAATGTATATGACCGTGTACCCCAAATGCAGCCATAGTTTGGATTCAAGTTAAGCATAAAAACAAGTTTTGCAAAACATTGCATTTTAATAGCCACAGGGTTATGACCAATCGTTTATTTGTTGTTCTTGAAGACACACTGAGATAAATGTTTGCTTGACTCTTGTATGTGCTTTGACTGTGGTAGTTACAATCACATTACAGGTCAGATCATCATTTGGACAAACATATGGCTTTTCTTGTGACGGTATATACATATTTAGGTGTTCGGGTATGTACCCGAAACACCTATTGTTTTTGTTCGGTTTTTAGGTGTTCGGGTATGTGCCCGAAACACCTATTGTTTTTGTTCGGTTTTTTTTTTTTTTTTTCACTTCTTCTTCTTCTTCTTCTTCTTAGGTGTTCGGGTTTGTGCCCAAAACACCTATTGTTTTTGTACGTTTTTTTTAGGTGTTCGGGTATGTACCCGAAACACCTATTGTTTTTGTTCGGTTTTTTTTTAGGTGTTCGGGTATGTACCCGAAACACCTATTGTTTTTGTTCGGTTTTTTTTTTTTTTACTTCTTCTTCTCCCCCATCTTGTCCGCAAACAAAAACATACTTGCCAAGTTTAAAAAAGCTTCAAACTTCACACATAGTTAGACCTTAACTTGTAGATGAAACCTAGTGACGTCATGATAATCAGGAAACCGCAACAGTGACGTCATGATGACGTCAAGCCAACATACATAATGACCCACATTCAGTGTCCACGATTGTGCGTTAGAAATTCTAACTATAGAGGGCGCTATACAACTTTAGTGGTCTTTACACAATCGGTGTTCGTTTTATCCTATCAATGCCAAGTTTAGCGTTACGCTAATCGGATTGCGTAATTATAGTGGACATGGAATGTAAGAGGGGGTTTCACAACAAGTAGATGAAACACGAGTTGTGAGTGACCCAAATTTGACCTTACTTCCTGTCCAAACCGGAAGTCAAAATTTAATATTTAAAAAAATCTAGTTTAATATTTAAAAAAATCATATCTCAACAACCACAAGAGGTAAATTGACATTTATTGTACCATTGTATAGATTGTTAATTGTCGAAAAATATTTACACAAAGGTGACCCCAATTTGACCTTACTTCCTGTCCAAACCGATAGTCAAAGTTTAATATATCTCAACAACCACAACAGGTAAATTCACAATTTTTGCACCATTGTACAGATTGTTAATTGTCAACAAATATTTACACAAAGGTGACCCCAATTTGACCTTACTTCCTGTCCAAACCGGAAGTCAAAGTTTAATATTAAAAAAATCATATCTCAACAACCACAAGAAGTAAATTAAAAATTTTTGTACCATTGTACAGATCGTTAATTGTCACAAAATATTTATACCCCAATTTGACCTTACTTCTTGTCCAAACCGGAAGTGAAAGTTTAATATTTAAAAAAAATCATATCTCAACAACCACAGGAGGTAAATTGACATTTTTGTACCATTGTACAGATTGGTAATTGTCAAAAGTATTTACACAAAGGTGACCCCAATTTGACCTTACTTCCTGTCCAAACTGGAAGTCAAAGTTTAATATTTAAAAAAAATCATATCTCAACAACAACAAGAGGTAAATTCACAATTTTTGTACCATTGTACAGATCGTTAATTGTCAAAACAATTTTACAGAAAGGTGACGCCAATTTGACCTGTACTTCTTGTCTAAACCGGAAGTCAAAGTTTAATATTTAAAACAAAATCTTCTACAAGAGGTAAATTCACAATCTTTGCACCATTGTACAGATCGTTATTTGTCAAAACAATTTTACACAAAGGTGACCCCAATTTGACCTTTACTTCCTCCCGAACACCTAGAGTTTGTGTAAACAAACTCGAATTTCTAGTTTTTTTTGTTTTTTTTTACTTCTTCTTCTTCTTCTTCTTCTTCTTCTTCTTCTTCTTCTCCCCGACGTCTTTCCACAAAAAAACACACACTTGCAAACTTCACATGAACTTGAAACTTGGCATGTACTTAGAACTTAACAAGTAGATGAAACACGAGTTGTGAGTGACCCCAATTTGACCTTACTTCCTGTCCAAACCGGAAGTCAAAGTTTAATATTAAAAAAAATCATATCTCAACAACCACAATAGGTAAATTCACAATTTTTGTACCATTGTACAGATCGTTAATTGTCAAAAAATATTTACAAAAAGGTGACCCCAATTTGACCTTACTTCCTGTCCAAACCGGAAGTCAAAGTTTAATATTTAAAAAAATCATATCTCAAAAACCACAAGAGGTAAATTGACATTTTTTGCACCATTGTATAGATTGTTAATTGTCAAAAAATATTTACAAAAATATGACCCCAATTTGACCTTACTTCCTGTCCAAACCGGAAGTCAAACTTTAATATTTAAAAAAAATCGTATCTCAACAACTACAAGAGGTAAATTAATTTTTTGTACCATTGTACAGGTCGTTAATTGTCAAAAAATATTTACAAAATGGTGACCCCAATTTGACCTTACTTCCTGTCCAAACCGGAAGTCAAAGTTTAATATTTAAAAAAATCATATCTCAACAACCACAAGAGGTAAATTCACATTTTTGCACCATTGTATAGATTGTTAATTGTCGAAAAATATTTACACAAAGGTGACCCCAATTTGACCTTACTTCCTGTCCAAACCGGAAGTTAAAGTTTAATATTTAAAAAAATCATATCTCAACAACCACAAGAGGTAAATTCACAATTTTTGTACCATTGTACAGATCGTTAATTGTCAAAACAATTTTACACAAAGTTGATCCCAATTTGACCTTTACTTCCTGTCTAAACCGGAAGTCAATGTTTAATATTTAAAACAAAATCTTCCACAAGAGGTAAATTCACAATATTTGCACCATTGTACAGATCGTTATTTGTCAAAACAATTTTACACAAAGGTGACCCCAATTTGACCTTTACTTCCTCCCGAACACCTAGAGTTTGTGTAAACAAACTCGAATTTCTAGTTGTATTTCTTTTCTTACAGACACATTGCAGTGAATGCATGCTTGACTCCTATATGCTCTGTATATGGTATGGCAGTTACCACTGTTGAAGGCATCGGCAGCACAGAAACCAGACTACACCCAGTCCAGGTCATATTCATTAACAACCATCAGTATTTGATTGTTATAAAAAATGCTTGTGAATTTACATTGTATTGGCCTAAAACATTTTATTGTCGGTGAATATAACTTGAATGAAATTAGGTAAAACTTGTAGCTTTGCATGGTGAGGATGATAAGTAAGACTAATTGCGGTGACACCATGTGGAATCTCAATTGAGTAGTAATTAGTTCTGAAAAGAACTGGTGGTACAACTCGACGTTTCGATCAGTATGCTCTGATCGTCCTCGGGACGATCAGACATTCTCCTGAGGACGATCAGAGCATACTGATCGAAACGTCGAGTTGTACCACCAGTTCTTTTCAGAACTAATTACTACTCAATTGAGATTCCACATGGTGTCACCGCAATTAGTCTTACTTGAATGAAATTATATGGGATCATTACCCCAAGGCCTGGGATTTCACGGCCATGGCCTCTGTTGCTCTTAAAGATGTTCCCATAGACATTCTGATATTTTAATGGAAGTGCCCTTTTCTCAGGAAAATGTTAATAAAATATCAGGCCTGTAAGACTCTTGGTTAAATTGGTATGTATCCTCGTACGAAATGATAAGAACCTATTATATAATATAATACAAAAACCACCACGTGGCAAGGGTGAATCTAGAACAAAAGTGTTTTGGGGGTCAAATGCTTCAGGGCGGACTTGCGAGCACGAGTAACGAAACATTTATTTCATGTTAGCATCATAATAAGGAAATTTACATCATTAGTTAAGTACATACAATAAGATAGATACAACAGCTTTCGACTAATTTATACAAAATAATCATGTAGGGAAAATGGGGAAGCAGAGCTTTTGTACCCTTCCCTATGGACAGACAGAACACACAATATGACAAAATACATAGAAACAAAGACAGAACAAACAAGAAACATGATAATGCATCTAGGCTCACTTTGATGCAACTTGATTGTTTTTAGACCCAAGCTAAAAACTATCAATGCAATATGGAAAGATATGAGAAAACAAGAAGGGGGTCCGGCTACTAGATCCAACCATTGACATTGGAACAGTTATAGGCCCTAATTAGGATTTCAATTCTTGTTTTCTATAATTTTATGGGTATTTATATTTTATTTCAGGAGCGCCTTGCCAAGGCCCATGGGTCTCAGTGTGGGTTCTGTACTCCAGGTATTGTGATGTCTATGTACACTCTGCTGAGGAACAGACCACAGCCGACTATGGAAGAGATTGAGAGTGCCTTTGAGGGGAATCTGTGTCGATGTACTGGCTATCGCCCAATCCTGCAGGGTTATAGCACATTTACTAAGGTAAAAAACGGAAACATCATTTTCTCCTGACAACATAATTTTGTCTTCCATAAATTTGACTCAACATTGAGCTTGAAGAGCTTAATCTTTTTCAATCAAGGTATATAAATAATTATACATTAAACAACCAATCGGAAAGTTTCAGCTGAACATTACGTTGTCTCGTTAAATATAAAAAAGTGAAAATGCATTTTAAAATGACTGTGTATTTTACAAAATAGTTCCCTTTCCTAATCAAATATGATAATAAATGTTATTAACAAATAATAATATTTTATCATAGGAAGGTTGTTGTAGTGGAAATAGAGGCAATTGCTGCATGGGAAATAATCCTGATGGTACCAGTAAAATGGAAGAAGGGGTAAGTTTACAACAATGGTATCCCCCGTTTTAATTATAAATTTGAAAATATGAGAAATAACTTTTGCTTTCATTAAAATGGTATTTGATATTTCAAGTCACAGAGTGCAAGAAATTTCAAATAAAAAACCCCAGTTTTTATCCAATATTTATCCTAACATTAATTCATTAAGACTTTAATTGCAGTTGTTGAACTAATAATCATGCTTCATGCAATAGATATAATAGATGCAATAGATTTAAGAACTTACACTAATCTGTTAACTCGAACTCACACAACAAGTATTACAAGTCGCTATATTCACACCCTATTAAAAATAAGTATTTTATGTATAAGCTGTCCAGATATACTTTTTATCCTTTGGAAAGAGTTTCAAAATGTTCGCTTAATTTCATCGTGAAATATTTCACTCATAAGTAATACTATTTGCAGTGACACCATTTGAAATTCTCAATTGAGCAGTAATTACTTCTGAAAAGAACTGGAGGTTACAGGAAAATGACGATCAGAGCATACTGATCGAAACGTCGAGTTGTAACCTCCAGTTCTTTTCAGAACTAATTACTACTCAATTGAGAATTTCACATGGCGTCACCGCAAATAGTCTTACTTATCCTCTTCACCATGCAAAGCTACAAGTTTTACATATTTCACTAATGTTTTAGTTTTACAGTAACATATTTTGGTTGTGGTATCTACAGGTATCTACAAAGCTGTTTGACCCCAGTGAGTTCACGCCCTATGACCCTTCCCAAGAAACAATATTTCCACCAGAGCTCATGGTAAGTAGCTGATCATTGGAAATTCTGTTAAGCTGATACATGATGATTTTGACAATTATTCTGTGAAATACTTTATTTAAAAATGTTGGTTTACTATTTTTTCTTTATAGATAAAACCAATTTTTTGAAAAAATGGGTTGTTAAAAACTACATCATCAGTGGTGTTCATATAGACCTTGATCACGCTGCGGCCATCTTTGTCAGGTTCACTGTATACGCAAGTAAGATTATCTGGCTAACTCTCAATGCATGAAAAGGGACCAGACTATTTCCCCATCCAGCCTCGGTTTGGTAACGTGGACTTGTATTGAAGAAAAACAAGATGCCCGCGCCATGATAAAAGGTCTTTTTGTCAACTCGTCCATGGAAGATAAAGTTGACACCACTGGTGTTATTTTGACACCACTGGTGTTGTTCTAACACCCCATGTTTTTTGCAAGTTTGTTTGCAACCCGCAGATGGGGGTATATTCAAGTTAACCTTTTTGATGATACACATTTTTTGACAAAAAAGACACAGTAATTCGTTTACATTTACATTTATTCATCCATCCTTTTTGTACTTAATTTCTAATTCATTACCGGTACTTCTTCATTGTATACATAGATAACACTGGATGAAACTGTACCATCAATGCTGAGGTTCTTTAGTGATCAGGTGACTTGGTTTCGTCCAATCGTATTACAGGAACTGCTTGAACTAAAAGTTAAATACCCAGAAGCCAAACTGGTGGTTGGAAACACAGTAGTTGGTAAGTATGGACAAACCTAGAAAGATCAATCGACCGCGTTAGCACTTTGAAAACCCCTTTCTATAACAATGCTTAATTTAACAAAGCAATCACGGTTAAATATGTTTTAATGAGAATTATTTGGTAAATAAGTCATACTGGGATGTAGTGACACTTGTAAGGTCAGACAGGCGATACCAGTGTTTGGAATTTTGTATAAATATTGTTTTGCAGGCCCACATCAAGCTGTTGATTGGCTACAGAAAGCCAAAAAGCCGTCTAGAACTTTGATAAGAAGTCAGAAAATCATTATTATTCTTATACTTAGGTGTTGAAGTTCGATACAAGAATCGGGTTTATCCTGTCCAGATTGATATTAACCACATCGATGAATTAACCAGCATCAAGACGACATCTACTGGGGTGAGAGTAGGGGCCTCGGTGTCTCTGACATCGCTCGATGACTATCTGAAGAAACTCATCCAACAACAACCAGGTGGGTTGGACGGCTTAGTAGGAGAGAAGGGTGTGAAGTATTGGGAAGAATACAGATATAGGGAAGGGTACAGATATGGGGAAGGGTACAGATGCGCCCGTCCCTGGGAAGGGGAAGCAATAGCGGAAAGAGTGAGCAAACAAAGAAGTATTGTTGGTTTGTGGAAAATAAATAAAGAAGGTAGCATTTGATGCAATGTTAAGACAGTCTTATTTCTAACTCGATTTTCCTTGAATATTTGAGCAGAGCACACGACACGTTTCTTTGCCGCCATTGTGGAGATGCTGCGATGGTTTGCTGGTCATCAAATCAGAAATGTTGCTGTAAGTTAATCATTTGGTTTTGATTTAATAAATACTCAATTGATATACATGTACAGCTATATCAATGGGAAATTATGATTAGACAATTTCTAGTATTTTATGGTAAATATATGATTGGAAGATGCACATTATATAAATGATACAATGTACACTCACTTGTTGTAGCTGTACTGTAATATCAAATGTGTATGTTGTTGACTTATTTTTATATTCATTAAAGTGTTTGGGTGGCAGCATAGCTACAGGCAGTCCTACGTCAGATCTGAATCCCTTGCTCATGGCAGCCGTGTGTTCAGTTGAACTCGTATCAAAAAGAGGTAAAAATCGACGTATACAGACCAAATAAGTGGAATCTCAATTGAGTAGTAATTAGTTCTGAAAAGAACTGGAGGTACAACAGACCAAATACTTGTAGTGTCTAGGTAGGGCACGTGCCCATTAAAGCCATGAAACAATCTTGGGAACAGACCATTCGCAGACCACTAAAATCATTTACAATGTTCGTTTGAGAAGTGGTAGATTGTGGATGACAAAATAATTTTTTTTAGACGGTCAGTAAATGGATGGATTGACCACCAACATTTTCAAATGATAGTCAACATCTGTTATGTTTTCTCGAAATTGGAAAGTGATATAAGGTATAGGTAAGGTGTATAAAGTTATTGGTAATCCATAATGACAGCAGTTTGATTGTTTAGACTATTGTCTTGAGTATAGTGACATCAAGAACTGGACAGGGCGATCAGTTGTCGAGTGCATAAGAAATACAGTGACTATCAAAAGTGACCCAACACTACCAATGTTGCACCTTGTATGGCTCTTTACTTTTTACTGATGATCAGGTATGCGTAAGGTAACCATGGATGGTAATTTCTTCACTGGCTACAAAAAGAGTATCATTGAGAATGATGAGGTGATCTTGGCCATAAACATTCCATTTACATCAGAGGTAAGCAGCTAGGGCGGATCTAGTAGGGAGGGTGATAAATAACCCAAAGACCGTTCACTCCACGTTATATTTCTTAATATTTCTGTAGAATGTTGTTTATCTTTGAGGAAATTGTGAATAGTTATCACCACAGAATGAGTATGGCTGTATAAAAAAAGGTACTACGTAGTTTGATGGTGTTGCTGCTTTAGTGATGAAATAAAAAGTAATTGAGATTCCTGTTACTCCCACAGAATGAGTATTTCTATGGGTACAAACAGGCACACCGTCGTGAGGATGATGTGGCTATAGTCAATGCTGGAATGAGGGTGGTCTTGAAACCAGGTACTAACGTGGTAGAGGATTGTACTCTAGCATTCGGAGGTATGGCTGCTACATCGGTGCTGGCTACTAAGACAATGACAAGCCTCAAGGGAAGGTTGGTGTTCTGATAATTAAAATCATTTGTGAATTGTCACTGAAGTGTTATTAAAACATGATTTGCAGTATTATAAAGGACGGATATTATCGCTTTATCTGGAAAACATCTCGATCAAAATCAGGAATGAAGTCGATAAGGCTATTCTGAATAGCCTAATCATTTGATGTTCCTTGACTGTTGACATCCTTTTCTTAAAAGTTAAGATTCATGATAAAATTCATGATTTTATAGCAAATGGGGTGATGGCTTAGTGGAGGCGATGTGTCCGTTGTTGGCTGAGGATCTTCCCCTACCTCCTGGGTCTCCTGGTGGCATGGAGAACTACCGACAGTCTCTCACTCTCAGCTTCTTCTTCAAGTTCTACTTGGCTGTGCTGGAACAAATCAACATGAAGATGGTGAGTGGTACCTTTGGTATCCTGCACTTTCATAAATCATTAAAACCTTTCCAATCAGAATTCAAGATGTTATCAAAGTTTACTCTGTTTTCAATACGAAATGTGTCTTTCTTTCTTTGTTTACTTGTTTGTTTACATTTGAAGCCTGGTGTCAGTGGTTCAACTGTCCCTGTATCCTGCAAGACAGTCAATCAGCCTTACCATAAAGCCATTACAAGAAGTGTTCAAATGTATCAGGTAAAATAAATAATATATTATAAATTATTTTATATATCTATCTTTTTAGTAATGAAACCTAAGAGTTTAGAGTCAAAACAAAGGAGAACAAATACTTTGAATTTATGACGGGACCCACCAGTGGCGGACCGTCAGGGGGGGCTGGGGGGGCAGCCGTCCCCCGGCCCGGAGGGGGGGGCCCGGACCCCCCTCCCCAAAGAAAAAAAAGAATTTTTTTTTTTCTTTTTTAACATTCTGGTGGAGGGGGGTGGGGTGGGGGTGGTGGGGGGACCGGGCCCGAGCTGGAACTTACACAAATCAACCAGGCCCTTTCTTTATTTTGAGCTCCCCTGAAAACATGAAGTGTAATCATGACGGGTCTCTCGGAAATCACGTGTGGTTAGGGAATGATGCCTGGGGGGGGCCCGACCCGACCGTGCGCTCTGCCCCCCGGCCCGGCGGTAACTTGTTCCGCTACTGGGACCCACTATTAAAGGGACAGTCGTCACGATCAACAGGGCATGGAAGTGCTAGTTTTAGATTACCTCAGTGACTGAAAATAATACCCCACATGATAATGTCATATTACTGTTGCATAAATGAACCAGTATATTTCAGTCACTGTGTTCATCTTAAACAAGGACACTGATTCCATGCCCTGTTGAAAGTCTGCTCTGACTGTGACGATACTGCCCCTTTAATTAATTTTATGAACAAGTAATGTAAAACCCTGCTTTTCACAATTGTTCGGATGAAAAACAAAAATTTAAAAACAAATTACCAATAAAAAAGTGAAAAACAGGTACGATACATCTGTAAACAAACTGTTGAAATAAATGCATTCTAACCTGCAGGAGGTTCCTTCCGGTCAGCCAGAGTCAGATGCGGTAGGCCGACCTTTGACCCATCAAGCGGCGTTCAAAGCAGTCACGGGAGAAGCTATATATGCAAATGATATTCCTCCTGCCAGAGGTAATCTGATGAATTTTGTAAAATTAAAGAAATAGTCAAATTCCTTTTATTGAAATCTTCAGACAACGATTTACAGTACGTCAGAGTTATTTTGAAAGAAGAAAAAAAGGGAAACACAACCCATTTTCTTCATCCTTTTGATCACCACCAAATCTATGCAGACGGCACTTTGCAAAGTTTTAGAGCTTCATGATCATAGGCATAAATCTTGGGGTGGGGGAATTCACCCATGTTTTTATTATGTCTGGAAGGGATGGTCCATATAATATCATTCCCCATGTTTTGGGCCAATTAGAAATTAAATTAATCAAAGTCATTGGGATCTCTTTTAATACTTATACAAAAACTTATTAAGGGTTCGTTCCAAACTTTTCCAAAGATTCCCCAAGTGCCCATACTCCCCCACCCCCCAAAAAAAAGAACAACAAAGTGTTATTTCGAAAATATAAATATTTCTCCTGAGGACGATCAGAGCATACTGATCGAAACGTCGAGTTCTACCTCCAGTTCTTTTCAGAACTAATTACTACTCAATTGAGATTCCACATGGTGTCACCGCAATTAGTCTTACTTACAAATATTTCAAACCCATGAAATGTTGCTGGGGGTGTAAGGATGGGGCGGTTGTTGGAATCGGAAAGTTTGAACCATATCCACACTTTTGGCACCTAATTTATGACTTATGTTTGTATGACAATTAATTTTAGCATTTTTATGTTTGAACAGGTGAACTCTACCTTGGTTTGGTTTTGAGCAAGAAGGCACACGCTAAAATTGTGTAAGTTTGTTTTGTCATCACATTTTCTAGTGGATCCAAGATCAAAATATTATGGAAGGGCTGTTCTGTTTTTGTTGTTGACCCAGCCAGACAGATTGATACTAAATAATTATTTCTAAAAAATTACATGTCTGACAGATAAATCAGTCGGATGTTTGGTACCATTTGAATTTGCATTACCGTCTTTAAACCAAGTAAACTTTTAGATAAAATGTTTTTGGTGTTAATTACCAATAGTGTAGGCTCTACCAATGTAAGTAAGAACTGCATCATAGAACAGCCGTTTATCTTTTATAGGTCCGTTGATGCGACTTCAGCCCTAGCAGTGGAAGGTGTCCACTCGTTCGTAGATGTTAGTGACGTACCTGGAAGTAACATGATTGGAGTTGGTGCCGTCCAAGATGATCTTCTGTTTGCCGACAAAGAGGTAACGCCCGTAACAGTATGCCTCTGAATTGAAATCTGTGACTCTGATGATGAAATTACCGAGTCTATAACTGTACTGATTGTACAAGTCATTCCTATAGGATTTGGTATAATAATAATAATAATAATAAATTGCCAAAGGATACAAGTCGCTTCGACATTACTATCTCTGATCATTGGGCCAATATGGATCCATAAACTTTCTCAGCTCCCTGGGGAGTATACAGCCTCGAGCTATACCGTAGCGCTTTGATAGCAGTTTTTTAAACACAATATCAACCTCTACCCTCACATTTTATACTCCTGGGTGAAGAGAAGCAATGTACAGTGAAGTGTCTTGCTCAAGGACACAAGTACCATGGTCGCAGCCAGGATTCGGACTCACATTTTGACGACTCGGCCATTATCCCACGAGTCCGATGCGCTTATGATCGCTCGGCAATGGCGGTTTTGATAACAAGACAATAGTGAAAATGCATTAACACTCTTTGTATTAATTCTTAAATACTGAATTTAGGAAGCAGCAATTAATTCATATTTCTGAAAAGATACGGTACCTATGATTATTTGCAAGGCATGCAGCCTGATACTATCTCAACAAATTTCAGCAAGTAAGTTTCTTATTATAAATAACACATTCTACCTATACCTATGTATAACGTACATTATTAACACAAATACATTTAAAAACACCACGAAAAAGATATCTTGTAATTTGTCCCTTGCAGGTGACTTGTGTTGGACAAGTTATTGGTGTTATAGTAGCCGATGACCAGGAAATCGCTAAAAGAGCAGCTAAACTTGTCAAAGTGGACTATGAAGAACTACCAGCTATCATCACCATTGAGGTATTAATCATGACTGAGTGCTTATATTTTGTATCTAGTGTCTGTACATCGTTTTGGAGACACGTTTTGGTCTCCAATAGAGTTGTAATCGACTCGAAATGACGACTTAACTGTAGTTAGACTCGAGCTGCAATTTCCGCTGACGTGATTCGACTGGACTCGATCATTGCCCAAAAATAATTTGAATTGACTCGAGTCCCCGCACTGTGTCTTCCCCAAGGACTCACCTCCTTCACAAGCCTTCAAATATTTTATACTTAAATGTTTTGGAGCACTGAGCAATAGATACATCAGCCCTACCGTATATCAAACAATTTCTTTATCATAGCGTGCCATACACGCTAGTTTCCTGCATCGCAGACACATACATCCCTGTCTAAAAGCTACATGTAAAAGCGTAAAACAAAAAAGCTCAACATTTTATGATTTGATTTATTAGTGAATCAACTTTAGCAGACTTTGTGAATTGACTTGTTTCGACTTGACATTAACTTGTCAATGACGGCTTTTCAATGACTGGACTCGAAGCGTTGCCATATATTAATTCACTCGACTCGATTACCAATATTCACGGAATCATTTTAATTCTGGTATCTCGAAACAGGAAGCCATCGAGCACCATTCCTATTTCGCCGAGCCCCTTTCCGTCAAGAAGGGTGACGTGGATGAAGGATTTGAGAGCTCTGATCACATCCTGGAGGGAGAGATTAAGACCGGAGGTCAGGAGCATTTCTACATGGAGACGTTTACTACATTGGTTATTCCAGGAGAAGGAGGGGAGGTTGAGGTCATAGCATCAACTCAGTGGCCCACTCTTACACAGGTATTTATGTATAACATACGGGACAACATTTAGTTGGGACAACCTCTTCGTATCCCAAAGTTTTACCGTGGACACAGGCTATATAAACTTACACAAATACATGATTTTTTATCTCTAACATGGGTAAGGGCTATATAAATTTACAAAAGAATTGTTACATTACCTTGGTTTTTTTTGGTGGGACTTCAGTTTCTGATGAGAATTCTGAAAGGTTACTTTCTTCTGTAGATGATTATCTGAAAGATGTTTGGGCACATTTATAGGGCTGTGGAATATGTTTCATTTGTGTCATATGTGTCATTGGAATAATTGCAAACATCGTAACTGACAGAGGTGTAGGTTTTGAGTTTTAAAAGGAAAGGTATTGGTTATTATGTTGGCAAAACTGATTTTATGAGTATACTTGCATATGTATATTTGTGGATATTGTGTGCAGTCCAGAATTACCATTAACTTATATAAGCTGTTTTTAAAAGGTACTTGTATAATTAATTCACCAAAGGTTTCGAATAGGTTGGTAGCATAGTGGTTAGTATGCTGGCCTCTCATGTGAAGGGTACTGAGTTTGAATCCACGACAGTTCATATTTATGGATTAATATAAAATGGATAACTCACAATGGTGCACAGTGCGTACCTCCTTTATCCTCTCGTATCTGTGTAAAGCCGTATAAATGTAGGTCATGGCCTCGTAAAAAGTCAATCCTCAATGAATAAACACATTGTTTAATATTTTCAGACTATGGTGGCCAAAGCGTTGGGAGTCCCAAACAATAAAGTGATTTCCCGCGTGAAGCGACTGGGTGGCGGATTTGGCGGCAAGAGTACAATAAGTAGCATTCATGCGGCTATGTGTTCTGTAGCGGCTAAGAAGTAAGCTTGATTCTAATTCACTGTGTTTGTTTTAAAATTGGGACATTAATTTCATAGAGCTGCTAAGCAGAGAATGTTGGTAAGCAAATATTTTTGCTTAGCAACAAAAACAGACTACCAGCCAAAATGCATACATTTTGTGTGGAATTTTGGCTGCTAACCAAAGAAATCCGCCAAGCAATTTTTGTAGTATTCAAGCAGTTTTATCCGCTAAGCATCTCTGTGAAATCGGCCCATGTTCTACACATTTCATCTTTATTCTATGATACAATACTCACGGAAGGATTTTGTTAACATGACGACAGTATGTCTGCTCTTTAAAAATTAAATAAAAAATCATGATCGTTACAAAACCTACAGAGTGAACCGTCCTGTACGATTAATGCTCGACCGCCATGAAGACATGAGCGTGACAGGTAAACGACATCCGTATCTGGGCTACTACAAAGTGGGATTTACAAACAGTGGACAGTTGAGGGCGCTACATGTTGATCTTTACTCCAACTGCGGTAACAGCATAGATCTGTCCAGTGCTGTAAGTTTTATTTTAGCCAGTCATTGTCTTCATTCATCTGTAATGATATTAATAAGCAAAATATTGTATGATGTAATACGTAATGAGTCTAGGATTATTTATATTTTTATGATTAACAGCACCTTTTAAAAATTTGACGTAACAGTTACTCTTGTTCGTTAAGAAGAAAATAGTGAAAAAACATTCTGATATTTCGGTCGGCTAGCATGAATTTCATATTCATTCTAATTTGTAGTTTTTATACATATTTCAAGATATATTTGATACAATCATCAAAATTACTCTAAATAAGTTACATGTAAAACTGTGATCATTAAGGCTTTTGAAATACCACAAGTATTTTTAGAATGTTTGTGATTGATTGTGACTTTTATAAGGTCATGGAGAAGTCAGTTTTGCTCATTGATAACTGCTACAATTTCCCGACTGTGAAAGTGACGGGTTATCTCTGCAAAACCAACCTACCATCAAACACTGCCTTCCGTAACATTGGCGTTCCACAAAGCATTGCTGTGGTTGAATCGTTGATGCATAATATCGCCAGTAAATGTGGATTGTCACAGATAAAGGTAAGCGAGCAATTTAAATGAAAAGAATCAAAAAAGGTTTTTTTTATCCTTTACTTTTACTATCTATTTGTACCCATAATTTATGCAACTATGAATTGTTTCCCCACCCCCTCCCACTACTGTAGGCTTAAAAGACAACTCGATTTTTAAACATTATACTCGACATGATAACAAATCTCAAAGAAACTTCAAGATGGGCATATTTGACAATCATTCCAGTGCCACATACCAATTTTGTTTCCATACAATTTAAAGTGAACTTAAACATACCATTACAAATGGTTCAACAGAAACTCACTTTTATCCAATTATAGATACGGGAACTCAATTTCTATCAGGAAGGGGATCTGACCCACTTTGGTCAGGAATTGAAGAAGTTGACTTTGGAGCGATGTTGGAACCATTGTCTCGCTAAGAGTGACTTTGAAATTCGCAAACGAGATGTCGATCAATTCAACAGGTGAAAGTAATATGTATATGGAAATACATGTTAGTCTAAACAATTTAGCCCCAAAGTTCATTTATCAGCATTCAGACATGTATCACTCTATATTACGGCAAATTACCAACTGATAATCGTTAGATATATCTAAATACTTAATTGTCTGGTTCAGTGGGCGCATGTGTGAATGAACTTTACACCCATAATCCAAGAATAACAATTTATATTTCATTCTTTCCTGGTTAGTGAGAATCGTTGGCGAAAGCGAGGCATCGCTGCTACACCAGTAAAGTACGGCTTAGCTTTCACTTTTACGTGTCTTAATCAGGTAGATTCTAATTTAAGTATTCATAAATACATTTAAAAAAACTGTCACGTTTGCTTTTAATTCAAGTCGAAAAGCATGATGTGCTTGATTCACATTGAAAATTCTTACGTAAATGCTTTGGGGACAGGCTGACTCTTAAACCGACTCCGACAACAAATGATATATTGATTTCTTTAGCAACAGCCACCTAGTTGTGGTAGCCATTGCTTTGAATACAGTGCACCCTCATATGTCTATGCATCATAGGTTACTGGGATTAAAGTACCTATTCAGCATATATGAAGTGAACGATATTTATATTCTGTTTGTAGGCTGGTGCTTTAGTACATATCTACAATGATAGCTCAGTGCTCATTGCCCACAGTGGTATCGAGATGGGTCAAGGGTTACATACCAAGATGATACAGGTAGCCAGCAGGACTCTGAGAATCCCGCAAGAGAAGATCCATATCAGTGAGACAAGCACCCAGACGGTTCCCAACACCTCCCCAACGGCTGCCAGCGTCAGTTCTGATCTGAACGGCATGGCCATCAAAGTGTGTAGATTACGGGCAGATACCTTTTTGTATTCTCAAACATATAGCTTGTATACTTAGTGTAAAGTTGACAGTATCAAATATCGATGTCAAGGGATACAATAACAAAAGAGGAAAACAAAACCTGGGTCATGCCGGCCATTAGAATCGCATGTTCCAATATCCACATTAAAAATGCAAATAAAATTAAATTAATTTTGGTAATTTTAGAAACTTTCACTGGTTGGTTTCTGTACTATCAGTGGTGATCCTCGACATCACATGTTTACAAAAGAGCCCCAAAGGTCAAACTGCTCCGGGCACAAATTGTACACTGTTGTAAGACAAGAAACCATAAACTCTAATATTTTGAGATATCAGCATATTTCAAATCAGACATCTCAAATCTTATTCATCTGAAAATGAAAACAAATATTGATTTTATGTGGAAAAGTACAAAATGTATAAAATCTGCATACAAACAAACACATTTTTGGCCGGCGGGAAATTACCCTGGTACTCTATTAAAACAAGTCACATGGTCTATACAGATTGTTTGTGGAGACCATAATCCAACAATTATAAGTTTTATTCAAGTATATATTGTATTGATATCTATACTATTCTTGGTATCACTTTTTGAAGGAAGCCTGTGAAACACTATTGCACCGCTTGGAACCATTTATTCAAGACGATCCCAAAGGAACTTGGAAAAGTTGGGTAAGTTTTTCTTCATCAATTAATGATTCATCCGCCGTCATTACAAGACCTAGTCTCGAATACAATTAAAGGTATTCGAATTTATACGAATATTTGTATTCGTATTCGTTTTTGAATACATTTTAGGGCCAAGTATAGGGCAAATTTTATTCATAAGGTCTTATCTGTATTCGAATACATATAAATTTAGTTGCCTGGTTTTGAAAACTGACAATTTTCTATGCTATAGTTAAAGGCCTAAACAGAAAAGCTATTGGCAAAGTTCTAAGATTGACAGTTGAATGGTCATTCAAACATTGTGGTTAAATTTACACGGTGGAATGAGAAACATAGCGTGTTTAATGATCTTTTTTTTAACCAGTGAAACCAGTCTGAATATAGAACATCTGAACTCACGGGATAGCTCCATTAGAAACTTTCCGAGTTTGAGGCCCCAAACTCGGAAATCACACATCCTTTTCAATGCAAATTTTTTTTAAGTGTGTTTACTGTGTCAATAAACTTATCAGATTAGATAGCTAATCCTGCGGTAACTGAAATGTACACCGGCTGGCTGTGAGTTTGCAGAAAAATATCACATAGAAGGCATTGGTTTCCGGATTCCATTCTTGTATTTTCATTCTTTTGACAAAAAGTTATCATAGTTTCATTGTTTAATCCTGAAAAAGGACCAAGTATGAGCTGAGAACGTACGGCTTTGCACGGTAACTCAACGGCCATGAAAATGCCAGCGTTGCGCGCGAATGGATATTTACTAAGGTTGCGATGCTTACTTATTAGGGTTTTGCAATAATGAGTCTAATATTTAAAAAAATCGATTCTAGTCGTCAATAAAGGTCGTTGGGTATATTTATTTATGTTGGTCATATGGTTTAACGAAGTTGAACGAAAATAGTGAGCAACATTGTCCTACTTTTTCAGGCGTGGGTTTTAAATATGCCTGCGTACGCACACTCAACAGCGAGCATAGGCATGGTAGGTGATTTAACTGCGTGCAATAGCCTACACATATGGAGCTGTAGCAAAATAAACCAAAGCGTTTATTGTTTTGATCGGTGGGGAGGGGAGTACGCGGCGGGATGCAATTTTTTTCTGCAATTCAAAATTGCCATCCTCAAAAAATTTCCTTTTCTTTTTGAGGATTCCCTCTTTTGAATCAAATTACAACAAACAAATTTTCCCATTGAAAATCATTGCGACAATGGCGATTTCGGAATGCAGAAAAAAATTCCCGGCGGGATTGTAATCATCCATTATTTCGCAAGTGCGTTGATATGACATGGGTTTTGAAAAGCGTTGCTTTTGCGCTTTGCTAATTCATTGTGCACCACAGTACTTGGTTGAGAGTTAGACAAGACGTCCTGGTCTAGGTTTTCGCACGGGGCCGCAAATTTTTTTCTACGTGTCGTTAGCTTTGAAATCATGTTAAGACAGGCGCTGGACAATAATGCATGCCTGGAATTTCACGGCGGCCACGACGGCCATTGCCGTCGTTGCCGCGCAAGTAACCGTGATGCCCCTTGCAAATGAACCAATATCACGGCCAATTTTGCCGTGCCCTTTATCCCCATGGCCGTTGTGCCCTTTTTGGAAGATCATGCCAGCGCGATGCGGCTCGGCACTTTCCGTTCACACACAAAATAAAAATTAAGTCAACGTTACACGTACATACATGTACGTGTGAAGGATCAGATCAAAGGAAAACAAAATCACTGGACCCCAATGTTTGAATATATATGTATGCGTGAGACTTCCACGGTAATGCAGCGCAGCCGGCCAGAGCCACGACTCACGCCAGGTCCCCGCACATCTACATGCGAGCAGCATTTCACACGCACGAAGCCTATGTTAACGTTAACATTGTGTGAGTGACATGAATCAAATCGCTTAACGAATATTTGTATTGGTTGTACGTACATGTATGACAATGTATATGTTCTCGTTCGACCAATAAGAATAGTTTTTACGCGCTATAGGCATTGCATATACCGCGTAACGAATATTTCTATTGGTTGTATGATGACGTACAGTTGGTCGTTCGACCAATAGAAAAAATTGTTACGCGCTATGCATAGGGCATTGCACGCACGTGTTAACTAGACTGCAGTGAGCTTGTCCGAGTGCCTTCCAACGACTGCATCAATATATAATATATACATAGCCCCATAGGCATACATGTAACAGCAAAAGAAACTCCCCGTCACCCTAAAAATATTTATTTTCATTTTATAATTAATATAATTTGTTTAATGAAGAATATTATGAGTATGGAGTGAAACACGAACAAAATGTGGCAGATTGTGATGACTCTGGAACTAAGCCACAACTCTAAATAAATATCTTCATGGTTGCTACCTCAACTTTCTACTACATTAATAGGTGAACTTGGAAAAGATTTAAACCACCCACCATAATAATACAAAAATGTGCCTCAACCCTTGCACAATACATGTACTAGGAAATAAATAGTGGCTTGTGCTGGTAGATCAGTCTTCATGCTTCAGTGGTTAAAAGTAGTACCGGCTGCATATCGCCTGTCACTCAGATAAAGGGATTAAAAGCCACTGTTTGTCCAAGCAGATAAGAGGTGTGAGTTGGTAAACATGAAAAGGATGTGTGATACTTAATTTTTCTCTAATGGAGGATTCCCGTGACATAAAAAAATATCATACAACTACAAAAATAATTTTAGAAACGTTTGTCTTGTTTAAATATAACACAAACAAATTGGGGCAGTATTGTGGGAAGGACCTTGTTAATGTTTTGACCCCAAAAGGGCTTAATAATAACATCCTCTTTAACTTGCTTGCATATTGCTGACTATTTCAGGTGACAGCAGCCTACATGAATCGTGTCAGTCTTTCTTCTACTGGATTCTACAAGTGAGTCACGTGCTCCCAAGCTCTTTGTCTGTAAAGTCATTACGTAATCATATATGTTGCCTGGGCTAGAGATATTGCACAAGAAATTTCGTTTTTAATATGCAAATTGCTTTTTTACAAAATAAAATATATAGTTATATCAAAATAATAAGCACTTACATACAAATTAGTTTTTGTACATACTCATGGTACTGAAAATTCCTTAAAATATACTCCGTTTACAAATGTAGTTTAAAATTATATATATAATAATAATAATAATAATGTGGACTTATATAGCGCACGTATCCACCAAACTGGTGCTCAGGGCACACTGCATTATCACCCCCTACTCATCAAGGGCATAAATCATTCCTGAAACCATCTCAGCTCCCTGGGGAGTATACAGCTCAATTGCTGCCATTTCGGCGCATATGGGGTAATCAAGCACAACAACGAACTCTGCCCTCACAGGTACCCATTTACTCCTAGATGGAGAGAAGCAATTATGGTAAAGTGTCTTGCTCAAGAAAACAAGTACCACGGTCACGGTCGGGATTTGAATCCACATTCTGACGACTCGGCCATCAGAACACAAATCCGACGCACTAAACCGCTCGACCATGTCACTCCATATCTCTAATATATTCATTTAACTTTTGTTAAAATTTTGAATTGAATAATGATTTGTTGTCATATCATTGAAATTACAGATATAGAATTTGAATTGAATAACAAAATGCAATTGTATGACTTTTTCATAACATAAATTTAAGTAAAGACTGTTTGTGGCGACACCATGTAAAACTATTATACTCAAAAAGAGAATTCTCATATGGTGTCACCGCAGTGTTTACTTATCCGTTTCACCATGCAAAGCTATAACACATACTGGTACATTTAGGCTAATCTAGTTTATTTTTAGTCAGTGGATGCAAAGGAAAAGCTGCGTTTTGTTTGTTAATGTCAATATTATGGCCTAAAATTGCAATGAAGATTTATGACTGCATATCCTTAATCAGTCTTTCCAGTATCAATCTGGCTATAAGCACCTGAACATGACACTCATAAAATTTGCTTTTATTGAGAAGTAAAGGTAAACAGCTTCATGAATTATAGGTCTTTGTTACAAATTTGTCAACTCTTTATAAAAAATCTTGGTTGCAGAACTCCAGACCTGCACTATAATTGGGAAACCAGCAAGGGGAGACCGTTTCATTATTTCGTGTACGGCGCAGCCGTGACTGAGGTAGAGATTGACTGTCTGACAGGGGATCATCAGCTTCTACGGACGGATATTGTCATAGACGTAGGAGACAGTCTTAATCCAGCTATCGATATCGGACAGGTACTATCAGTAACAATATAACGTAGTGTAGTTCAAACAACAATAGAATGGAGCATTTGTGAATCCATTCTGTGAATCATTTTTTAAATAATTTGTTTTGACATTCCTCAGATTGAAGGAGCCTTCATCCAGGGCTATGGTTTGTTTGTTATGGAGGATTATCGGATGTCCCCATCGGGTCATCTGTTGACTATCGGCGCACGACATTATAAGATTCCAAAGTCTGGAAATATCCCAGCAGAGTTCAACGTGAGTCTGCTAACCAGGGCACCCAATCCATTCGCCATTTACTCTTCAAAGGTATGTTTTTTCAAGGTCTCAGTTTCTTCTTACTCCCCCACCCCATCGCTAAGCTTCCTTCCTTCCCTCCTCCTTATTTTATTCCTGCCTAGGCATTTTCCTTCTTTATCTCACTTGTTAAAGATATATTGCCCATGTTTTTGGCTATTTTAACGGCTATTTCTGAACTTTTGTTTTTCATCGGAACAGCTACTTTACTTTCACATTTCTCAAAATAATCGTAAGAAACAAGGTTTTACAGTAAATATGTACCCAAATGAGTTTATGGTGGGTTCTGTCATAGATTAATTTTGACCCTTTTTTTTACTGTTTAGCCAAGCTTCAAACAAGTATTTTGTGAAATATATAATTTGAAAGTATTTTCCTTTCCTCTCCTTGAGTAAATTATCATGTTCCAATGAAAAAAAAATGCGATACATCATTTTTACATCGTAAAAAACGGGCGATACATCTTTTATGGATTGCTAAAAAAGAAACTCCCAAAATAGTGTTGTTCTTGTGTCTTTTCTTTTCTTTCCTTTCTTCAGGGTGGGGAAAAACAAGGCCAGAAAAGGGGCAATTCCTGATCATATTAAAAAAAAAATAAATGCATTTCGTTAAGTACATATAATGCATGCAGGCCTAACTGATGTCGAGCATATTAGGCTATTTTCTTCTAATTGATAAAAATAATATATATTTATTAAATAATATAAAGTCTATATTAATATAAATTTGACAGGCTGTAGGGGAACCTCCATTATTGCTGGCCATATCAGCATTCTTTGCCATCAAAGACGCTATACAGTCAGCCAGGGAAGATGCTGGTATCCCAGGAACATTTCGTCTTGACACTCCAGCAACTGCCGAGAGAATTCGCATGGCATGTCACGATCAATTCACTCAACAGGTATGAAGTATTTGTTCTTAATTATGTCATATAAAATTGTCATAAAAAGTATATATGTTATTTGCCCTTCACCAATATAGCCCAGCATTTTATACAAATGTTTGGTGCTTTTTAGTTTCTGTGAAAACAAATCATGTTTGACGATTTTGAGAAAGAATATACCTTTAAACAATGATAACTTTGTTTTCCAACTTCTTGCTAAATAATCTTCTCCTCACATACCAATTTGATTTATTTTTCTCTCCATAGTTCCCTATTCCAGAGCCCGGCACGTACACGCCATTTTTCGTACGCCCGTAGAACCGCCAAATATTCGAAGATAATGAAGATAATGAAGATCTTAACCATTATAAACCATTATAAACCATTATAAACCATTATATGGTATTTGTGGTCGTTTATCTTGAAATATTAAACGATAATAATATTATATTAGAATTATGATGGGGCAAGGTTATGGAGCTGTCATTGGAATTTGATATAAACGTCACTTGTCGGTAAATCAGTAATTTTAATACAGATTTGAATAGTGGTTGTGCAAGATAGACTTCCTGGTTTTGTTACATTACGCACGATTGGCGAACCTCGCTGTTACAGGCACTGTGAATGACAACTATGACTTTCTACGAGAACTTCCAATGAACCATCTTGCATCAAGACTAGTTTTAAACCTTGCCCAAATATTGACTCAGTCTCTGTATACACTGAAACGTAGTACACGAATTTGAAAGTCCAACCTGGACTAGCTTTGAACCGAAATTTTTCATAACAAAATGTTCTTCCATCTTTTTCATTACCTATTGATAACTTCAAAGCCACTATTAGCTTATATACAGTATTTGTACTGAAAAGCATACCCCGGTAAGTGATATAGTTTACGTGAAACTTACTTGGTGTTAAGTTGATGATGTATCCAACATCTCTTGAAATATTTTCGTCTCAGCTGCTGTCATTTTAGTACAATTGATCAAATTATATTTCCCAATATACTTTTTTCTCATGAATGACACTTTTAAATAACCTGAAATATTTCACTTTTTTTTTATACATATCTCTTGATTCCTACAAAATATGGATGCATGATTCCTACAAACAAACTGTATTTTAAGTAATGCTTGTATGATTTATTTGATTTTTAATAGTTTTATTTTAGTAGTTTTGTTTTCATTACCTTTTAAAATATTTTCCTTGCAATAACTAAAATGTTTATTGCACTTTGGTTATATTTGTCACTGATGTATTCTTTCCTTAGACCTATGTTGGTATTGTGAGCTGATCACTATTTCCTGTGTAATATGCTATACCGGTGATAATACAAATAAATACAAAATAATCATTAAGAATAATGACGTCTTGTACTGTATTTGTATATCACGTCATTGCGCTGTCTATAAACTGTTATCTAAATTGCTGTGACTGTCCGATTAGAAATATACAAGGGTTACGAAGAACTGTCTTCATAGCCAATTAGTCTGAATAATTTTTACAAGACACAAATCAAGCAAGCAGGCAATCAAACAAATGTGCAAAGCAACCATCAAGCAAACAAATCAAGAAACATGGAAGAAAAGAAGCACGGCAACAAGGGTTCCTGACATCAAATGAACAATAATAATAATAATGTGTGGATTTATATAGCGCACGTATCCACCAACTAAGTGGTGCTCAAGGCGCATTATATTATTATCCCTGATCATAAGGCTCATAAATCATTCCTGAAACCATCTCAGCTCCCTGGGGAGTATACAACTCAATTGCTGCCATTTCTAGCGCATATAGAGCAAAACCAACTCTGCCTTCACAGGTACCCATTTAACCCCTGGGTGGAAAGAAGCAATTATGATTAAGTGTCTTGCTCAAGGACACAAGTGTCATGGCCGTGATTCGAACCCACATTATGTTGCTAACACCAGAACTTGAATCCGGTAAGCTAGACCGCTCGGCCACGACACCCCACAATGAAATAAAACTGTTACTAAAACCACGCAGATATACGTACAAACGAAACAACACAAAATAAGATAAAACAATAGAGTAATTACGCACATTTAAAGGGAAGGTACAGCATTGACATTTGTGAACCTACTTTTATTTCAACCCTCTGGTTTTCAAGAAATACATCAATACATAATGGTAGATCAGTTCGGTACTATATAGCTGTAGCCTTTATTCAAGGCGCGCGCGGCATCCCTAATAAAAGACGGAAAAAGACGAGAGCGAAGTGGTGAAGCCACGACGCGAGCCTTTATATGATATAGCCTACCGACTCATGAATAGTTAACTATGCAATTGTATGTAGATTAACTACCGGATGTGACTGAAGAAGGCCTTAACACATTCGCAAATTTCTGTTTTCTTATTGGTCAAAATCAAATAATGCTTATGTATTAGGCGGGTCTTTTTATGCGCGTGGTGTTTCCGTTATATAACACATGAAAATCGTCGTTTGATCAGTAGATCACGTGTTATCCAATAGTTTTGCCATTGCGCCACTGCTCCAAACGATTGTACAACAGTACAAGGGCAGAGAGTTCCTATAGGAAAATGTGTGTAAGATAGTATAGGCCTACTACTATCTTACACACGAAACATGAATATATTCCATATTCCAATGGAAAGTCGTATGCAAGATGTGGGCAGTTCATTTTATCCCTCCCACACACACACACAATACAATACAATACAATACACACGTAGCCTAAATATGGACCCGCATTCTGTGTATTATGGAATTCCATATCTGCCATTCTAAACGTCGCCCGTCGCCCTTCTAAACGTCGCGCGTCGCCCGTCGCCCGTCGCCCGTCGCCCGTCGCCCGTCGCCCGTCGCCCGTCGCCCGTCGCCCTTCTAAACGTCGCCCTTCTAAACGTCGCCCGTCGCCCTTCTAAACGTCGCCCTTCTAAACGTCGCCCGTCGCCCTTCTAAACGTCGCCCGTCGCCCGTCGCCCGTCGCCCTCTTTGCCTTCGCGGGGTGAAGACGCATGCGCATGTAAACAAACTCATTTCATGCAGCTTGCAGTGTATGCTTGTATGTAGAACTACATGGCTGTAGAACTACATGGGTATGGGCGGCCAAAAGGGCCACAATTAAAATAAATATCCAACATATACATTAAGAAGCCTACAAAGGACAAAACAACAGCCAATAAAGAACAAATTATTTTTTGTCAATAGAAAGACAAACACAAACAAAGGACAAAACACAAAGAGTACAAAATGATCAATAGAAAGACAAATTAAAATGGCAAGAGGACAAATTTTTAGAAAGACAAAGACAAAATCAAACAAAGGACAAAACGACAAGAGGACAAATTTACAAAAAGACAAAGTCAAAATCAAGCAAAGGCCGAAACGACATCAAGAGGACAAATTTACAAAAAGACCAAGTCAAAACTAAACAACCGAAAGACTAACGCTAGTCGAATACAGACATTGTGTGGCAAAACCATAAAGGACAGTCTCACACACACACGCAAAGGACGTTTTCCCAATCGAACAAAGGTCAATCGCGAAAGGACAAACTTTTTATGTCTTTGTGTTTTGTCCTTTGTTTGTGTTTGTCTTTCTATTGACAAAAATTAATTTGTTCTTTATTAGCTGTTGTTTTGTCCTTTGTATGCTTCTTAATGTATATGTTGGATATTTATTTAAATTTTGGCCCTTTTGGCCGCCCATACCCATGTAGTTCTACAGCATGTAGTTCTACATACAAGCATACACTGCAAGCTGCATGAAATGAGTTTGTTTACATGCGCATGCGTCTTCACCCCGCGAAGGCAAAGAGGGCGACGGGCGACGGGCGACGGGCGACGTTTAGAAGGGCGACGGGCGACGTTTAGAAGGGCGACGTTTAGAAGGGCGACGGGCGACGTTTAGAAGGGCGACGTTTAGAAGGGCGACGGGCGACGGGCGACGGGCGACGGGCGACGGGCGACGGGCGACGCGCGACGTTTAGAAGGGCGACGGGCGACGGGCGACGGGCGACGCGCGACGTTTAGAAGGGCGACGGGCGACGTTTAGAATGGCAGATATGGAATTCCATAGTGTATACATGTGAAATGGAGTACAGTACACTAGGCCAATGAAAGCTGATTACTAGTTTCTCGTCAGCGCCCGCACGTGATTTTGGCCCCGCACCAAAAAATTTCATTATGCCAAAATTTCATTATTTTGCAAAACATTTTTGGGAAAATCCGGAAAATCCGACGCAAACTACTCCCAAGCTAAAAGGAACCATTCCGATTGCGCGGTCGATGTTTTTGCAGCTTCGCTGTATCATGCAACATACCGGTCGTGCCCACCTTCCATACAGCTGGGCCCATGGGAAGCGCTGATCTGCCTAGCTTCACAGATTTGCGAAAGAAAACCCATGGCATGCATGGTATATAGTGTACATGCAGCTGGTGCAGCCGCTGAGAGCCGCGGAATGACGTTCACACAGGTCACACAAATTGCAACCTCGTTTCCAGATCGCATACTATGTGCCCGGCCTATCCGGGTCGTGTATTGTCGCCGTGGTACGAGGTTGGTATTGATCGATCGTTGTCATGCCTTCAAGGTATGTTCATGTCGTTTGCATGCTGATATGTGCGCATTCACATGCAGATTTTTGTGAAGTGTCGAGTCTTTTGTGTATGTGTATGGGTTGCATTTTTCCTTGATGAAAAATAATGAATAATGAATAATGAAAAAAAAAACGCACCAAAATTTGATAAATGGCTGACGAGAAACTAGTAATCAACTTTCATTGGCCCTAAACTCAAAGTTTACGGACTGTCTGGTGATCGATATCTGGATTCGTACGAAACAAACAGACCCTATGTATTGTACATCAGTGTGCATATGGATACGTGCACTGCGTGCATGTACGCTGGAGTTCCGATAGCTAGCGGGCGAAAAGTATGCGACCAAACCGTTCCGACGAGCCTTGATTAACGCTAGGATGCTGCGAGAGTCTCCACTGAAGTCTTGAGGCTAGGCTTTAATACAAATAGCTACCGGATATGTATATTTTATAACAATATTTGTTATAAGTTTTGAGGCTTATTATTTGTATTATTATTATAGCACTGTATTATTATTATAGCACTGTCTGTAGACCCATTGTCCTAGTCGACAGTCAGCATTGAGGTGTGCTAAGGTTAATAAACACGTCACATGAAAGCTCACGATGTCTAGTACTGCACAGGAATCAGGTGATAGAGGAACTGATGTGCTGGTGTTTTATTGCAATGGAAAAAGGGTAAAAAAAAACATTATTTAACATTTATTGTTTGGAATTTCACTAGCCCTGATATGACCCTATCAATATACAGTGCAAAATACACTTCCGATAGGTTCCCAACCAAGATTTGTTGGTCTTACACCTGTAACGTTTGCACCGAATTATTATTTTTTAGTTGTAGATAGGGTCCTATCAGGGCTAGGCATTTAACCAATGTCACATATTACTATTATAATAGCCCTTTTTCAGAACGACCATGGTGTCTGTGCAAACATATGCAAATATTGTTACGTTCCCATTAAAAGTAACCTCTCCTGTCCAAATTCCTAAGTCCTTGTTTACTCTTGAGATAAAGCCTAAGTTTATGCCCCAACGGATTGCTATAAGTCATTGCAAACAGCACTCAATCCCAATCAGGAATAGTTCTAAGCCACTGGCCAGTTCTTCAATGAATGAAACATGTATATCGTCACCAGTCCTAGGAAGTGACACAAAGTGTAGAAAATTCAAGAAAATTCAAAAATATTGTTTAAATATTTAATAGTCAGAAGCTATATGACACGAAGTTTTGAAGCTCGAAGTGTGCTACTTTTTGAATGTGACTATACTTAGCAACAACTAAACTTGTGTAAAAGTGAAGATTTGCATTTTCACGAACTGACACCAACCCAATTCACCATAGACAAATACATTGTGAAAGCCGCGGCCGACAGAACGTTTTCAAGTGACAGTAACCTTAGTGCGCAAAAACAGCCCGACGTGATTTCGTTTTCACGAAGTAACACAAACTTTACATAGTAATTACGTACCCGTGTGTCACTTCCTGAAAAGGCATACCTAATTTACCTAATTGGGATCAGCCAATTCTTCTTTGCTCGCTACCCGTTTATAATATTTCAGGTCAGTTTCTCCATATAAATCTACTTTGTGTACAACCACATAAAAGGCTTGTGTCCCGTTAATTGTGTGATCCCACTTCTGCCGTTACCTGGGTTGTTTGCATCTGACCAGGGCTTGATCCCTGGCTACTCGGCAGATACGGTTTGGCCTCTGACCTGGCCCCATAGAGCAATAGATAATTGGCATAAGTGGACCGCCCACTCGTACGGTAGAGCGCTCGTACGGTAATCGAGAGGTCGCGGGTTCGAGTCCGGCATCAGCCAATTCTTCTTTGCTCGCTACCTGTTTATATATATATATATATATATATATATATATATATATATCGAAAGCTAAGGCCACCTATATATTATATATATATAATATATATATATATATATATATATATATATAATATATATATATATATATATATATATAATATATATATATATATATATATATATATATATATATATATATATATATATATAATATATATATATATAATATATATATATATATATATATATATATATATATAATATATATATATAATATATATATATATATATATATATATATATATATATATATATATATATATATATATATATATATATATATATATATATATATATATACATACATACTTGTAGTAAAACTAGTGGAACGCTGGTAGTTGTAACTCCGAGTTTCACGCGTTATGCGATCATCAGACAACTGATAGTCACCAAGTGATTACTCATATATATAGGCCTACACGCGCACGTACAGGTTACTCGCTCAATGATGCGTGGTAATTACCTATTGTTTGCGGGCCTTGTGTGTAAGCTTGTTTGTTGGCAGTTTGTGGTTTGTTGACGCGGTACTGTTCCTCGTCACGTGTCATCGCTTTTGAAGTTGCAGAGGTAGAACTTGTTTTCATGGCGGCATTTTGATATGAGTTCGGGTCGTTTGTTGAGGAGTATCCTCTTGTCGGCGTTTATGATGGAGAGCTTCTCTGTGAGGCAAAGGTTGCACCGTTTCGATTCACTGTTGTATGCTTGAGATCTACAGGTGTGTATATGTGTGTATGTGTATGTGTATGTGTATGTGTGTATGTGTATGTGTATGTGTATGTGTATGTGTATGTGTATGTGTATGTGTATATGTATATGTATATGTATATGTATATGTATATATAATGATTATCATTTATGATTCCTTTTAATTTTAGGTTGTTGACCACCATGTTGAGCCTGGAATTACTTTGGTTTTCTACTTACGCAATAAGTGTATCCTTCAAATTAATCATTAATAATAACTGTTAGTAAAATAATAATGAAGGAGATGGAAATGTGTTCCGTGTTATATTTTCGATATGGCATTAATACAATTGACATCCATGGTAATATTTACACGCCTTTATCATTTCTAAAATGTTAAACACTTTCCACTTTTTAAACAAATCTTATACAATTGGTTTTGAGCGAAGGTTTAATGGCAAAAACTAGTGGATTACACATGTGTGTTCCACCAATCAGATGACAAAGATATGTGTGTGTCTGTACATATACACCAAAATAGGCGAGCCATTTCGAGTAGTGCATACTATCTGGGTTGACTATAAAAGTCTACTTCCATGTCCATGTCATGGTTTTGTTCAGTGCTGGTGACTGCGTAAGTAGTCTTAAGCCTAACATTTTCACACAATAACTGAAAGGTAAATTGAAGAGAAGGAACTATCCTTCACTTGTTTAGCACAGTACTCCTGACAGGTTGTAAGCCAGGATGCGGGGAAGGAGGTTGTGGAGCCTGTACCGTCATGGTCTCCAAGTACTCACCTAAGGACAAAACCATCAGGTGAGTCTTCATGTTATGTTCATATATATTATTTAAAGATTGTTGTGAATGTAAAGGGCTGTTATGGGTGGAGAAACAGTTGAAAGCATGAACACATTTTATTTACATTTTACCCTCGATCCTAGAATACGTTGGTTGTAGGTCATATACATGTACATACCTACAGCAGTAACGTAAGTTTCTCTAAAAATATATTTGTTTTCTTTCTTGCAGACACATTGCGGTGAATGCGTGCTTGACTCCGATATGTTTTGTACACGGTATGGCAGTTACCACTGTTGAAGGCATTGGCAGCACAGAAACCAGACTACACCCAGTCCAGGTCGGATTTAATTGTACACTTCATGTGGATGCGATTTCGGGTGCAATTAAAGCAAACCTTAAATTTACAAGAACACAAATTTGCTTTTACAATTATTCCAAATTGTCAGTTATTTCTCAATCTGTGTTTGTCTATCCTGTTTGAATATCAGTGTGCGTGTATAGCCTATATATTGTAATGTTTGTCTTAACCTATTCCTTAAGCGCACGGGTAGCGTGATAGGCTTCTAAGCAATAGGCTCCTGCGGTGGTGGATCGCAGCTTCCAAGTCAATGAATGCAGTTCTGAGTTGTTCACAGTGAGGATCCCATGCAGATCATAGTGAGGATCGCATGCAGATCTTTCACAGTGAGGATCCCGTACAGCTCATAGTGAGGATCCCATGCAGATCACAGTGAGGATCGCATGCTGATCTTACACAGTGATCATCCCATACAGATCACAGTGAGGATTGCATGCAGATCTTACACAGTGAGGATCCCATACAGATAACAGTGAGGATCCCATGCAGATCACAGTGAGGATCCCACAGATCACAGTGAGGATCCCATACAGATCACAGTGAGGATCACATGCAGATCTTACACAGTGAGGATCCCATACCGATAACAGTGAGGATCGCGTGAGGATCCCATACAGATAACAGTGAGGATCCCATACAGATCACAGTGAGGATCGCATGCAGATCTTACACAGTGAGGATCCCATACCGATAACAGTGAGGATCTCTAGTTACACTAAAGTAAATGGACACCAGAAACGGTTTTCTATGGTGATTACATAACAGCAAGAACAACCCACTTTATTCAGAACTTCTCCTTATATAGGATCTCAACCCCTATACAACGCATGTAAAATCAAGTCATGTACAAAACATATGACCTATACATTAGTACAGTACCGTAAGTAACTGACCAATCAGTGTTGTGAGTGACCCCTAATGCATGATGTAAACATAGGTGACTAGAGCGGAATGTTCCATTGTGTAAAAGGTGATAAATATTGCAGGGTGAACTCTAATAGAGAAAAATCATGGGTCATTACAATATATATATATATATATATATATATATATATATATATATATATATATATATATATATATATATATATATATATTGTTAAAATCAATACAGCACAATTATGTGATATTGCAAAGCTTGCTCATCATACAGGAGCGCCTTGCTAAGGCCCATGGGTCTCAGTGTGGGTTCTGTACTCCAGGTATTGTGATGTCTATGTACACTCTGCTGAGGAACAGACCACAGCCGACTATGGAAGAGATTGAGAGTGCCTTTGAGGGGAATCTGTGTCGATGTACTGGCTATCGCCCAATCCTGCAGGGTTATAGCACATTCACAAAGGTAAACACAAATTACCCGATCGCGATTAGACAGTCAGCATAACATTTCGTAGAAATAATATTCAATGGTATCCACTCTGTGCACATCGTAGCTTCTTAGCGATGAATATTCACTCATTCTACCGAGTTCCGAGCACTTTTCAGCGCCATTTTGTGACACTGTAATGCGTATACAATTACGTACAAATCTAGCCCAAAAGTGGACTCTGTCGATCTATAATAGAAGGTGAAACTCCAGCCTGAGCTATAGTACAAACCCTTAGTAGTCAGAGTACTAGAAACCATTACCACATTACTCAGGCGAGCCAATGATATGTTTACAAGCTGCAGCTAGCTCTTGCTAGCTAGCTGCGGCCCTCAACAGGTCGTGCACGGAACGGAGTGCACTGGATCTGATGATGGGGTTTGTTACAGTTCATTTCGTTTTGCTGATAGTACAGATGTTGCATTCACAGCCTTGATATTAAATATATTAAATGTAGCATTTTGGGAATATTTATTTACTTTATTTGCTTACTGTTTTTAGGAAGGATGCTGTGGTGGAAATGGTGGTGGCAAGTGTTGCATGGACACCATTTCCAACGACAACAGAGTAGTCGAAGAAGGGGTAAGGACAGCGGCGTAGCCAGGACTTTTTCAGTGGGGGGGCACAGGGGGCATTGCTTTTCAGTGGAGGGGGGCAGGAGGTATGGGTTTTTTCCCTTTTCTTTTTCTTTTCTGTTTTTTGGGGCACTATAAGGATTTTTCGTGGGGGGGGGGCACCTGGTGGGGCACTGGAAATTTGTGGGGGGACACGTGCCCCCCCCTCACCCCCAGGCCCCCCGTGGCTACGCCGCTGGGTAAGGATGACTAGCAGATAACATTTAGTGTCTGATCATGAATTTTGTTTAATGAAGCTGCATCACTAAGTCGTATGTGTACACTGAAGCAATGATCTATCATGTTGAACTGGAGTGTCACGAAGCTGTTATGGACTACCTCCAATAGCAAACGCACTGTTGAAACGTACGGTATAGTAGGGTTATATAGGCATTGACGTAAGAAGGCCTACATTGTTTTGATATTGTCTTCCGTTGATTTGAAAGCTATTGGTTTAACCATCTAAAACAACAGTAATGGTCTGCTTGACTTATGAATAGATTTTTCGAATTGAGCCAAAGATTATTTTCAAACACACCTATTACTCAAGGGAGATGTTATCACTCATGGTATCATTGTAATCATACTGTCTTTGTTTTATAGGGCACTTTTGTTGCAAGTTTGTTTTTATTCTGAATAATGCATAAATATACATATAGGTATCTACAAAGCTGTTTGACCCCAGTGAGTTCACGCCCTATGACCCTTCCCAAGAAACAATCTTTCCGCCAGAGCTCATGGTAAGTTGTTTATTTGGCCATAGCCCCCCCCCCCCAATCCTTGTCTTGTATAAGACGTTTATAAGAAATATGGTTGCACTGCATGGTGTGCAGGTTTAGCGTGATGTGGACATATTCACCTAAACGTCTGGGCTCAAGACTAAGCCGACCGTATAGTTCAGTTTAAGTTAACTAAAAAACTAAAATGTATAAATTTAAAGTTAAATCTACCTTATTAAATGTTAATAAACTTTTTTGAAAAAATTTACTCCAACTTATAAAAGTTGATTTAACACTTACCTTGTTTAGTGTCTTTTATTTTCTACCCTTCCAATGTATATGGATGGTCAAATTCTTTATTTATATGTACAGTTAACGTTGGATGAAAGGCCCCAAACATTGCTTGGGTTCAAAGGTGATCACGTGACTTGGTTTCGTCCAGTAACACTTGAACAACTGCTTGTACTGAAAGAGAAGAACCCACAAGCAAAGTTGGTGGTGGGTTACTCGATAGTGGGTGAGTTTTGAACGTAAACATCTCACACTAGGGGTCTTCACCCTAAATTTGTTGAATTCCCAATAACCATTCCTGCATAATTATTGAATATTCACAATTATATTGTTATATGAATGATGCTCAATCATATTTCCAAATTCTGATTTATTAGGTGTTCGAAAGCGCAGCGCGAACACCTATTGTTTTTGTACTGTTTTTTTTTTTACTTCTCCTTCTTCTCAGTGGCGATCTGTCCGGAACAAAAGGGATCCCAAACATT